>WNHD01022623.1:5114-19134 GCA_011057455.1 Ganaspis sp. Gsp50
AAGGAATCAAAGAAGAATCAAGAAGAATTCAAGGAGAATTCGAAAAGGAATCAAAGAAGAATCAAAACCGATTCAAGGAGAATTCGAAAAGGAATCAAAGAAGAATCAAAAGAATTCAAGGACAATTCGAAAAGGAATAAAAAATGAATCAAAGAGAAATCAAAAAAGAATCAAAGAAGATTCAAAGAGGAATCAAAGAGTATTCAAAGGGGATTCAAGAGGATTCAAAAAGGAATCGAAGAGGAATCAAAGAGGATTTACAGAGGATTCACAGAGGATTCGCAGAAGAACAAAAGAGGATTCAAACGGGAATAAATCGAGTATTAAAGAAGAATAAAAGAGTAATTAATGTACCGCAAAAGAGGATCGATATGTTTGCGTTAACAAAAAAATATTTTCAGAGTGCAAATAAGACAATAGAGCGAAAGAAAAGAAGGAAGTTTTTCGCCACAACATCACCTTGAAAAGCGCAGAGTGATTTCGCAGGTCGTGATGTCGTTAAGAATACAAAACCGCAAAATGTAAAACGTCTGGTAAAAGTGGTTGTTCCACAATAACAGTGTTTACGATTTTTTAAATCACCGTTCCATTACACTGCATTTTATAACTTTTACTAAAAACTAATGTGTGAAAAAATTAATTTACAGCACCAAAAGAAATGCAAGAAACAAATTAAAGATTACAAATATTACAAACATTATAAAAATTATAAATATTACAAAAATTATGAATATTATAAACATTATAAACAATATAAATATTATAAACATTATAAACATTATAAACAATATAAATATTATGAACCCTATAAATATTATAAACATTATAAACACTGTAAACACTATAAATATTATAAACACTATAAATATTATAAACATTATAAACACTATAAATATTATGAATACTATAAATATTATAAAAAATATAAGCATTTTAACGGTATAAATATTATAAACACCATAAATATAATAAAAATTATAAACATTACAATCATTATCATTTTCCTGATCAAAAACTATTGACACAATTTCATTTACGTTGGGTCAAAAAATACTTCGCTTTTTAATGAATTTTGATGCCTTGAGAATTTCATCAAATGAACGTTATTCTTAGATTTCGTTTTCTTCTTGTAATCTGGCGCAACATGTTATTCAATCAGATAAAGACGAAATGTGAAATGTCGTGATAAAATCGAACACTTACGTTTGATATATCCTACAAGCCACAAATTCGAATAATTTAATTAACACAGATTCATCTCACAATCAGAGTCAAAGCAATGATGCATAACGAGTTTATTAAAATTACTGGATTTTTAATTCAACTGGACTTTGATTAACGCAACCATAGACTTTCAATCCAATTGGACTTTTAATTAAACAAAAACTATAATACAACTAGACCTTTAATGCAACTGGATTTTTAATACAATTGAAGTTTAAATGTAACCGGATTTTTAATTCAACTAGATTTTTAATTCAACTAGATTTTTAATTCAACTAGATTTTTAATTCAACTAGATTTTTAATTCAATAGATTTTTAATTCAACTAGATTTTTAATTCAACTAGATTTTTAATGCAACAGGACTTTTAACGAAACTAGAACTTCAAAGCAACTAGACTTATAATGCAACCTAATTTTTTATAACAACCGAAATTTTAACGCAACCAAATTATCGATAAATCCAAATGTTTATGCAACTATAACACAGTTTAATTTTCAACACAACTTTTAACGAAACTTGAATAATCAATTTGCGAATATAAATTACATATGTTACAGAAACCACATTCCTTAACGTAGACTGTCTTAATTCATAAAACTATAGATTTCTCCAGAGTGTACAAACAGCTTGGTACTCATCGAACGGAAGTTTCCAACTCGACAGGTGCGACAAGTTGGTGTTTCGTTTGCAGGTGCTTCAGCACAAGACCAGAAAGAAGAAGCTAAGACCAAGGAATTAAACTTGCCTCATGCGTTATTTAATCTTTTGTACATCACAATTAGCTCCTCAAAACTAAATTTCCTCAAAACTGTTCGTAAAACAAACTTTCGCTAATTTAAATTAACTTCAGTAGCTTCGTTACAAAAATCTCCCTTCTTTCTTCAACAATTCCATAACAATGTCATTGGTATGAAATCTCGATTATTTAATCCATTTCCTTTGTGTCAATTATCTCAAATCCTTAATCTTGGTTCTAATATTCTTTTTAATCTTGGAACTATTATTCTTTTTGATCTTGGTACTATTATTTTTTTTCATCTTGGTACCATTATTCCTTTTTAATCTTGGAACTATTATTTTTTTTATCTTGGTACTATTATTTTTTTTGTTTTAGTACCAATATTCTTCTTAATCTTGGAACTATTATTTTTTTTTAATCTTGGTACTATTATTCTTTTTAATTTTGCTACTATTATTTTTTTTAATCTTGGTACTATTATTCTTTTTAATTTTGCTACTATTATTTTTTTAATCTTGGTACTATTATTCTTTTTAATCGTATTACTATTATTCTTTTTAATCTTGCTACTATTAGTAACAATGTTCGTATACTATTAACCTTCCTAATCTTGTTTCTATTACAGTCTTGTTATCTTTGTTCTTAATATTACGAGTGTAACTGGATTTTCAACAAACTTTTGTTTTCGCAGTAATTATCCATTTTATCGTTTTTAAACATCACTTTACGACTTGGTGTTAACGGTACAGAAAACACATCATCAGAGATGGTATTGACATAAAGATCTTGAGAACAAGTAAGTCAGAAATGCTTTTGCCTTAACGTTCCGACGGACTTGTAAGTAATCTTGTTCTTATTGCTGCTTGATCAACGAAGCTTATTACAGAAGTAGATAATATCAAAACATCTTCATTCTAATATCTGTTACACATTGAGGCACATTATGTATGTTCCTTATTAAGACTTATTATGCACATGTCATTAAGACTCATTCATGTGTACACAATATGTTTTTAAAAACCATGTTTTGTTCATCTATGTGTTATTATTCAACTATGTGTTATTATTTATGTGTTATTATTCAACTATGTGTTATTATTTATGTGTTATTATTCAACTATGTGTTATATTTATGTGTTATTATTCATCTATGTGTTATTATTCAACAATGTGTTATTGTTCATCCATGTGTTATTATTCACCTATGTGTTATTATTCATCTATGTGTTATTATTCATCTATGTTATTAAGACTCATTCACGTACATGTTAAGACTTATTTATGCTGTTTTGAAGTTTTCGAAGCAAAATTATCCAAGATGCAACACACACGGTTTGGGAAGCTTTAGCATCTGGTCACGAACTTCTGCTTGCCTCGTGCTCCTGCGATTCTTATTATTTATAGTTATGATTTCGACAATAGCGAAGAACCCCTGCCTCATTTGCATTTTATTTCTTCAGGATTTCTTCTTTTCCAAGCCCTGCATTTTAAAAGTCTGTAAGCTTCTTGCAACCTCCATAAAAGCAACCAGAATCGTCTGCCAAAATTTGCATCTAAAAATTTTCCATTTTTCCATCTTTCTGCAGAAAGATCTTCAAGAACAAATCAAAAAAGATTGTTCATCACAAACAACAATTGTTCATGACAACTTTCAATAACAACAAGCCTTTCAATAACAACTCGAGTCCGTGAGAGAAGATTAAATTATACATAATAGGGTACAAAGTAGCATTTATATCATCTTTCACATCTAGTTCAATAAAAGTTTATGGTTGATTAAAATTATTTTAGCCTGAGGTGATGCATGGACCATGTTAAGTAGAGTAGACACGAATACACAAATGAGAAGAGCAAACTAACCATTGACTACTGCATATTCGATGCTGGAATATATCTACCCTCTCACTTGGTATCTGTTGTTAGCTTGAACATATACCCATGGTACATACATGAAGTACTGTTTATATTTGCAACCGAGCCGGAGGCTAGCATCCCAAGATGCAATTTGCATTTTAGATAGTGGGGATAGTTGACAGCTTGACATAAATAGGCAGCTTGTCAGAAAACCCATGATACACCTAACACATAGAGTTGCAAATAATCCATGACCTAATAATCACTAATTAACCCTATTTCAAGGGTTAATTTCATTCTTCATTTTTGTTCATTTTTCTCATTACATGTTTTAAACACCAACAAACAAACACTAACAATATTTCAAACATTAGTCATGTTTTGGATACTTAAAATCTTTCAGACATTAGCGATGTTTTGGATACTTACAATATTTTAAACATTAGCGATGTTTAGGACATTAATAATATTTTAAACATCAGCGATGTTTTGGACATTAATAATATTTTAAACATCAGCGATGTTTTGGACACTAACAATATTTCAGACATAAGCTATGTTTTGGACACTAACATTTCAGTTATTGATCAAGATATCCTGACTACGATCTTTGAAAATGAAAATCTGAACATGCGTGCCAAAATACTGCTTATAAACTTTATTACAATAAGGATAATAATTTAAAATTATAAATTTTATTACAATAAGGATAATAATTTAAAATTATAAACTTTATTACAATAAGGATAATAATTTAAAATTATTGCTCGTCTTTAGAACCGAGAATTAATTGACAGAGTGAGTGCGCAAATCAAAGGATTCGTGTCACGAGGATCGATAGAACAAAAGCATTATCAATGTTGGCGAGGCTACCATCTGATTTAAGACTTATTCATTCGACACTTTTGCAACTTTTTGTCACTGTCACTTCGCTCCGTTAATTACCACTTGCAAAAAATGTCCAGTCAGCAAGTGCTTGAGTCTTGGCGACCCGGAGCCTGTTCTAGGATGGACTTGGATCCATCAAAGACAGGTTTTACTTGTGCAAAGTTGCACATTCGCACAATAACCAGATGCTTGTCTTTCTCAAACACCCAAGACACTGTCAACTCTCTTTCACATTTACCAAGATCGATCTCCGTTCCACTCATGAATTCAATAAAGTGATAATTCATCAGACCCTCAATAGGAAATCATTTCAACGGTCTGATGATTACAATATAAAGTGACAAGTCCGCGACTTCTGTTAAATGATCATGATCTCCAAAATAGACAAAATCCCAAAGGTGCCAAAGGTGCCAAAGGTGCCAAAGGTGCCAAAGTCTGGGAAAATTATTACAAAATTCCAAAGGTGGCAAAATTTCGATTGTTACAAATAGATTTTACACTAGATTTTACAATCTAGAAGATGACAAAATCCCGGAGGTGACAGAATTCCGAAGGTGACAGAATTCCGAAGGTGACAAAATCCCGAAGGTGACAGAATCCCGAAGGTGATAGAATCCCGAAAATGACAGAATCCCGAAGGTGACAGAATCCCGAAGGTGAAATCAAAATTAAATCAAAATTATTCAAAAGGTTCTGAACAGGTTGGAATCGAAATGTTTGAAAATGCAAAGGCTGCTGCGTAAAATCGAAAATTATTTAAAAGCTTTATAAACAAGTAATGTGCATAATATATGTACATGTACAGTAAAAAGAAAAGCGTAAAGTCCGCTAACATTTCGGCGGAAAAAATGGCTTGTATCCGCACCTGAATACATGCATCAGGATAGAATAGTGTATGAGATGCCTTCTCCTTGGCCTCGGTGGGAGAAGCACACCAGTCAAACTGGTATCATTGTTCCAAGCATATATACCAACACACGAGAGTGTCTTCAAAGTACAGAAATGCCAGAAAGTACTGGACGTGTCATGTGAATCTTGCATAAAATGTAAATCCTATGTTCAGTAGAAAATTCATAGTGACTTTGGCAAATAAAAAGTAGCATTTAAAGTCCAAAGTGTGTCCTTAAATGCTACAAAATACTAGTCACTTAAGACCTAACACATTCATTTAACAGCTTAAGCCTAACACATTCATTTAACAGCTTAAGTCTAACACATTCATTTAACAGCTTAAGTCTAACACATTCGTGTTCATTAAAATTTATTTTCAATACAAATTGCAGAAACGAAAAAACAAATTTCAGGAAAATATTTTCAAAATTATCTACACTATCACCCATTTGCTGGAAAAGCAAACATCTTTTCAATGATTTTGAATTTAGATCTTTTGGGAACTAAAAAACTATTCGGATATTCACTCTGCAGAAGTGAAATACTGTATCTATAAATAAAATTAAAGAGGGTAAATGTAAATTCAAAATGGCACGTGTGAATTAAATAAGGTAAATGTAAATTAAAAAGAGTCAATGTAAATTAAAAAGGGTCAATGTAAATTAAAATGGGTCAATGCAAATTAAAAAGGGTCAATGTAAATTAAAAAGGGTCAATGTAAAATAAAAAGGGTCAATGTAAATTAAAAATGGTCAATGTAAAATAAAATGGGTCAATGTAAAATAAAAAGCGTCAATGTAAACTAAAAAGGGTCAATGTAAATTAAAAAGGGTCAATGTAAAATAAAATGGGTCAATGTAAAATAAAAAGGGTCAATGTAAATTAAAAAGGGTCAATGTAAAATAAAAAGGGTCAATGTAAAATAAAAAGGGTCAATGTAAAATAAAAAGGGTCAATGTAAATTAAATAAGGTAAATCTAAACGACCTATAAATGGAGTTAAAAAGCCAGCTATGAATTTGTAAGTAGTTGATCAGCGTTTGGTTAAAATAACATTCAATCGAGACATTATTCACGTGCCATTTCTTCTATAATTAAAGTTATTGGAGATGTTGCATAAAGAGGCTCATTTGGAACAGAAATGCCAATAAATAATCAGTGCTAACTGACCTAACATTTCTTCTAATTGAAATTATTGCAAACACTATACAGAAAAGACTATTTAGAAATATGAAAATACTTTTTACGAAAAGTACCGTTTTACATGATTATAATTTTCAGTTACGAAACAATGAATTAGAAGCTAAGTGCCCATTAGGATCAAGTAGAGCAATTACCAGCATGAAAGCTTATAGACCCGTTTATGATACTCGAGATTTACGATAGTTATTATTAGACAACAGAACCTGTTATCTAAACACAGCAATAAGAGAAGTTTAACAAATCTTAAACTCCATGTAAAACAGAGAAGAAAGTTCTAAAATCACTTGACAAATTAATCACTGAAAATTTTACGTTAACACGTCACGAAACGTAACTCACATAATGTAACGTACGGAACATTAATACGTACGTAATTTACGTACGCAATGAACGTATTTACGTACGTAATGAACGTATTTACGTACGTAATGAACGTATTTACGTACGTAATGAACGTACGTAAGTACGTAAGGAACGTATTTACGTACGTAATGAACGTATTTACGTACGTAATGAACGTATTTACGTACGTAATGAACGTATTTACGTACGTAATGAACGTACGTAAGTACGTAAGGATTCACGTCACGGAACGTAAAAAACGTTACAGAACGTAACACACGTAAAATAGCGCAAAGAACGTCGCAGAATGTAGTGTACAGAATATAATGTACGTCACAGAACGTAACGATCATCATGGAACGTAACGTGCAGAACGTAATGCACGTCACGAACAACAACGACCGTCACAGAACGTAACGTACGTGACGTAACGTAAAACACGTCACGAAACATAGTATACAGAACATAATGTACGTCACGGAATGAAACGAACATCATGGAGCGTAACCTACAGAACGTATTGCACGTCACGGAAGGTTACTAACGTCACAAAACATAACGAACGTCACAGAACGTAACGCACAAGAACGACCGTCACAGAAGGTAACGTACGTGACGTAACGTAAATCACGTCACGAAACATAGTGTACAGAACGTAGTGTACGTCACGGAATGAAATGAACGTCATGGAGCGTAACGTACAGAACGTATTGCGCGTCACGGAAGGTTACTAACGTCACAAAACATAACGAACGCCACAAAACATAACGAACGTCACAGAACGCAACGCACGTGACGTAACGTAAAGCACGTCACGAAACATAGTGTACAGAACGTAGTGTACATCACGGAATGAAATGAACATCATGGAGCGTAACGTACAGAACGTATTGCGCGTCACGGAAGTTTACTAATGTCACAAAACATAACGACCGTCACAAAGCATAACGAACGTCACGAGACGTAAAGTGACGTAAAGAACGTCACGAAACGTAGTGTTCAGAATGTAAGGTACGTCACGGAACGTAAGGAACATCATGAAACGTAATGTACAGAACGTAATGCACGTCACGGAACGTTAATAACGTCACGAAACATAACGAACATCACAGAACGTAACGATTATCATGGAACTTAACGTACAGAACGTAAATAATGTCACGGAACGTAATACACGTAACGTAACTTAAAATACGTCACGGATCATAATGCACGTCAAGAAATGTAACGCTGGAAACGTAATGTACATAACGTAACCTTACACTTTGAGATTTGGAATTTTAAAATGACTTTCACAAATTGCAAGTGTGGAGAAGGATATATGTATGAGAGGATGAAGTAAAGGGCTGCATACTTGATCTGACGGTGGTTGTATTTGTGAATGTAAAAGTTCGACAGCAGTGGCCTGCATTCCGGTTGAACCGACCATGTCAACAAGAAAAATCTTGCCTTATAGGCGCAGAGACTGTCGTCATCCGAAAGGTGTTAATTTAGTTAATTACCATGAGGTAGTAACCGTTAATGCGAGAAGGGACAAGCATAATTACATCGATGATAAGATGAACGCAAAAAGTCAAGATCAAGATCGCGAAACGTAAACTAATGAGCTAACATAACATGCAACCGATTGACATAACTTGCTAACCTACCAACAGAAAATGTTGGATGACCAAGTCAAATGGAACTTTGGTTTGGTTAGCAAAGTAACTTTAAATTTTAGCCGACAAAGTAACTCGCAAAACATTGGGTTAGCTAACAGAATAACTTTGAAAGATTAGCTTAGCTAACAGAATAACTTTGAAACATTAGCTTAGCTAACAGAATAACTTTGAAACATTAGCTTAGCTCAATAGTGCCACTAAAACTCTACGAATAGTGCCACTTTTCTTTTGTTCTCACCGCAGCATTCTTTGTTTCATTTGTGCAAATCTGCGGCACTATTCGAATAGTGCCGTGGGGATCCGTGGGGATCAAATTGATCCAAAAAAGCGAATCAAAATGTTGATATGCAACGTTTTTATTTGCTTTTCTGGATTAATTTGATCCTCACGGATAACTGGGTCGTAATGTAATGTAATGTAATGTAATCATCTAATTCTAAAACATCAGCTAGCAAAGTAATTCAAAACATCAGATTAGCTAACAAAGTAACTTAAAACAGCTGACGAAAAAACACAAAATGATAGAAGCAATCACAAGTACGATTCAATCGTCCAGTGCGAAGATAATTTTCTCATTTCATTAGTTCCATTCGGGTACTTAATTTAGGAAATTTGCATAACTTTGACCAAACTGCAAATTAAGACTTCTTGGAGTTTTATTTCATTATATTTGCCGTTATCCCGAGGTGCATTCTTGGGAGACGCCTATGTTCTACACAAAAGCTATTCCAAGCCTTCGTAATTACAGCTTGCGTGGCACGAGTCAGGTATAACTGTTACACATACACACCGACACACATGCGCCAAGTGCCTAGAGAGAAATTTCTGGAGGACCCACGTCTTAAGAACCGCACGTATCTGACATTTTAAACGCACAAAAAATGCTTGCTCGAGTTCAGCAAAGATCCCGCGCCATAAATCGGCTAAACGTCCTCTTTTGTATAGTCGGAAAAATGTTATCCAAAGTTCCTCCTTCGATCCGACAATGTCATACCAACATCCTTTTTCGATCCGAAAAAGTCTGCGGTCAGAAAAGTTAACCTACCTTATTAGAAAAGTTATCTAAATTTCGATAACTTTCATAAAAGCTTCGTATTAAAGATAAAGCTTCGTATTAAAGATAAAGCTTCGTATTAAAGATAAAGCTTCGTATTAAAGAAAAGTTACAAGTGTCTGGTGAGAACTAACAGAGATTTTAAATTTCGAAAAGGGCGTGTATACAAAAGTCTTACCCAAACTTCTTTCAGAAAAAAAAGTAGCTCGTATAAAAAGTTGTCTGCATTTCCTCTATGAAAAAGTTGTCCAAAGTTTCTTTTACAGTCAAAAGAACTTACCCCAAGTAAGTTCGATGAGACGAACATTAATAAAATCCACAAAACTCAGTCAAGTTTTTATATCCAAAGGACGTGAATGCAGATCCTTCAAGGAGCATGAATAGCTCCTGCATGAGTCCAAGTGTATAGCTATAGGTTTAAAAGGACCTTGTCATAAATTTCACGGTTATAAATGTCGTTCGGAAGTTTCTGTTGCTGTATATAGGTATATAGAGATAAGAATGTATACTGTATATATATATACACATTCAACTCGTTTCTCTCTATCTGCGTATTTTTACGATTCCTCGTGCAGCGTCTGCATTTGCGTTATTGCCATCCTTCCTCCGCCGGTTCGGATTATGCACAGCTAAAAGACAAAGCGGCCTCTGCAGCAACTGTCGGTCTTTTCGCAAATTATGTACAGCCTTTACGTCCATAGAAATATCAACGACAATATACTGCCCTTTCGACTTGCCACCGTAGTCCACATGATCATCCTTCGACAATGTTATTCTTGGTATAATGTTTTTTCATCGTCCCGAGCAGCGGTAATCCAAAAGCTTGTATTGCAACTGTTGCTATACCTGTATTGCAACTGCTGCTATAACTGTATTGCAACTGTTGCTATACTTGTATTGCAACTGCTGCTATAACTGTATTGCAACTGCTGCTATAACTGTATTGCAACTGTTGCTATACCTGTATTGCAACTGCTGCTATAACTGTATTGCAACTGTTGCTATACCTGTATTGCAACTATTGCTATGCGTGAATTATAACTATTTCTATGCGTGAATTGTAACTATTGTTATACCTATACTGCAACTATTGCTATGGGTGAATTGTAACTATTGCTATGCGTGTATTGTAACTATTGTTATGTGTGTATTTCAACTATTGCTACACTTGTATTGCAACTATTGCTATGCGTATGTTATAATATATTTTTATGTGCATATTTCAACTATTGCTACATCTGTATTGCAACTACTACAATGCGTAAATTGTAACTATTTCTATGCGTAAATTGTAACTATTGCTATGCGTAAATTGTAACTATTTCTATGCGTAAATTGTAACTATTTCTATGCGTGAATTGTAACTATTGCTATGCGTGAATTGTAACTATTGCTATGCGTGTATTGTAACTATTTCTATGCGTAAATTGTAACTATTGCTATGCGTGAATTGTAACTATTGCTATGCGTGTGTTGTAACTATTGTTATGTGTGTTGTAACTATTGTTATGTGTGTATTGCAACTATTGATATACCTGTATTGTAACGATTGATGCACGTGCATTGTAATGATCGTTATACATGTATCGTAACTGCTGCTATACATGTATTGTAACTG
Source organism: Ganaspis sp. Gsp50 (assembly GCA_011057455.1). Classification (NCBI taxonomy): domain Eukaryota; kingdom Metazoa; phylum Arthropoda; class Insecta; order Hymenoptera; family Figitidae; genus Ganaspis; species Ganaspis sp. Gsp50. The sequence continues at coordinate 16,591 of WNHD01022623.1, forward strand.
TTACTATATGGATATTGCAATAGTAGATATACGTGTATTGTAACGGTTGCTATTCTAGTAATGTAATGGTAGCTAAACGTGTATTATAACAATTGTTATACGTCCTTGTTGAAGCACTTTGCATTGAGTTTTGAGTATATTATAGCGACTACTTGCAATTTTCTTAAAAGAAAGAATTTTCTTAAAGAAGAGAACTCTTTAAAGCACAGAAGAGAAACGACTGAAAGAAGAATTCATGCCAAGTGTAATGACAACTGCCGACATTAATCCATCCTATCTTTAACTCGTCACTCTAATTTATGAAGCTCCTTAAGAAGAAAACTGTGTCTCTTCTCCAAATACAGTGAGTGGCAAATTATAAATTGCACTTGATTTATTAACAACCGCCATAGCAGGTGTTATTCCTCACAACATGTATACATATATGTAGACATACATCTATATACATACAACATACATACATACATATATATTTATATGTATGTATGTTGTATATATGTATGTATGTATGTTGTATATATGCATGTATGTATGTTGTATATATGTATGTATGTATGTATGTTGTATGTATGTTGTATATATGTATGTATGTATGTTGTATATATGTATGTATGTATGTATGTTGTATGTATGTATATATATAAACATACATGTATGTATATAGATTAGGAGATGACACCTATCGGAAGAGACGGAGGGCGAGGAAAGAAGGCCTTTAAAAGATCGCGGTGACCTTAAATAAAAGTGTGTTCATACCTCCCTCTGGTTAAATGTGGCCAAACGTGTTTTCTGTTGGGCATCGCATATATGTGAAGAGGGAAGAAGAAGAGAAGATTGGCGGTCGGTCACTCGCGGGAATTGTTGCATTGTGCGCGCTCCATGTCCATGTTGATACTATAAGTCCTTAGGCGAGATGCTGTTGGGAGATAATAGAAGATGATCCTGATTGCTCTTTGGGATCTTTGAGGCGAGCTTTTGTTCATGGTTTAAACAATATTCGACAGTACTTGAGCGAGTCTCACGACTTCATTGCAGGTAACGAGCATCTATAAAGGTGCAGAGTACAGTGCTATTAAAGATGCTGCAAAAATGCCTCTTGATTCCATTTCCGATACTGGCCAGGGTATCGAGATACATCCGCCGATATTGTCCCTTCGTAATCGAGATTTATCGACTTTCGTATCAATGAATATCTAATTGCTCCCGGCATTTTATAGAGAGCTTTCTGTAACAATTCTTTGCACGCTATTTTCAAAATTAGTCAGTTTTCTCAAAATTACTTCACTTTCTTCGATCCAATTTTAATTTTTTCAAAATCTTGATCATTGTGATAAGATTTGATTTTTTAATTTGCTGCATAGTTAGCTTATTTTGACTGTATTTTTAGCTCGTTTTATCTTAATGTTCTTATCGATATTACGTATAGTTACATGATCATTACAGAACCAGTTGCAAGAAGTCCAGTGTTTAATCCCTTTTAATCTGTTATCATAATTTTCGAGTCCAATTTCATAAGAAAAAAAATAAGAAAATCAAAGATACAGACGCAACATCAGTAATTTAGAATCCATATGATCATCTGGATGTTTTTCCCTTTAAATTGAGAGGAAAAGCCTCTTGTTAACAGGTTTAACTCTAATATGTTGCTTGTCGCGATTACGAGAGTTTCAAGAGCATCATGTGCAATAAATATGCCAAATTGTAGAGCAAGTAACGTCTTCCACAACGTCAATTGCGCGCAAGTCTATAATTATACACTGCAATTATATGGCTGCCGTTCATTATTCGAATGCAGCTGATAATACATTATACATGCCTGACAACTGGAACCACCCACACCATGACTTAACTAATTTTGGTGCCTGTCGTGAACTTCATTTTTTATGCCATATCTATTGTCCGGGTCAATCATCACTTTATCTTTCATTCCATCTCAAAGACAACAAACAATTCTCAGACCAAAAGGATCTTGTCCCGTTAAGCATGTCTTTCGTATTCCGAGCAGAGTCATTTATCAAATGCGAAAATTAATCAAATACGAAATAAATTCATTTATGTGTCACTATACGGAAAAAAGCACAATTGGTACTATTAAAAAATGTCTGGTTAATCAGATACGAATGTTAAATGTGCACTTACTATTTTTTCTGGTCAAATTAACTAGAATTTTAGTAAAGTTAACCACAGTTCTGGTTAACCAAAATTATGATTGATTTAACTAAAGTTATGATTGATTTAACTAAAGTTCTGGTTGACTTAACTAAAGTTGTGGTTGACTTAACCAAAGTTCTGGTTGATTTAACCACAATTCTGGTTGACACAACCAAAGTTCTGGTTGACTTAACCAAAATTCTAGTTGACATAACCAAAATTCTGGTTCATTTAACCAAAGTTATGGTTGATTTGACCACAGTTCTGGTTGATTTAACCAAAGTTATGGTTGATTTAACCAAAGTTCTGGTTGACTTAACCAAAGTTCCGGTTGATTTAACCAAAGTTCTGGTTGACTTAACCAAAGTTATGGTTGATTTGACCACAGTTCTG
>WNHD01022670.1:0-10343 GCA_011057455.1 Ganaspis sp. Gsp50
ATTTGATTTCTTTTGCAAATAATTTGCAACTTTGATTTGATTTCTTTTGTAAATAATTTGCAACTTTGATTTGATTTCTTTTTCAAATCATTTGCAACTTAAATACTTTGTTTCTTCAATTTGCAACTTGCTTGAAATAATTGATAATTAGTAGTGGTTTCAATTAATTGGGACGTGATTCAAACAATTTGAAACAAGTGAATGGTTCGATAATTTTTGCGATTACATATTTAATATTCTCAAAGACCCGACTTTCTATCAAGTCGTAAACTTCATATTTAATTTTATCGATATGATGGAATTAAACCTTTGAAAAACAGGAACATTCATTGCAAAATGTTTACTAATTAGACATAACGTTGAACATCCCAATCAGTATTTTTTGAATCTAAAGTACGTGATTCTTATTCCTTTTGATTATCGAATTTAAACACAACTTGTGATTATCAATTTTAAACACAACTTTTGATTACCGACTTTAAACAGAACTTTTGATTATCGACTTTAAACACAAGTTTCAATTTAAAAATTTAAAGAATAATTCTTAGCAATTAATTCTCTTTAGCAATTTAAAAATTGAATTCCAAAGTTCCACTTTTTCATGTCAATTATCTCACTAGTTGTTTATTTAATTTGCATTCACTGAATGAAAAAAAAGATAAATTTTCTTTTTTTTTCCTGTTTATTCATTTTCTTTTTTTTTGTTTATTAATTTTCTTTTTTCTGTTTATTAATTTTCTTCTTTTTGTTGTATTAAAGGGCAGTAAAATATTGATTAAGCGCAAAATAAAGGATTGAAATACAGTTTACTGTTATTTTCAGTAAGAACGATTTCTTCCTTTTTCCCCCCTTGACTTTTCAATAAATGGTTTTGTGCTCGGTTACTTGATTTTTCAAAAAGATCTGACCCGCTATCAAGATTGTGGATAAAAACAGTAATTGCAGCTGCGTCGGGAGGGGGAGAAAAAAAAAGTTGAACAAGTTTTTAAGCCTGTGCTTGATAGTTGAGGCTAGACCCGGTTCTCTGGATGCTAAAAACCGTCATACGGCAGCACAGGTGCCAGTGGGCGTTACACTTACACGCACGAGAAACGGTAAATCAAGTCCCAACGATCCTTATCGATGACTTAGAGACTGGTTTTCTCTTTTCTCCGATGCCAATCCTCCAGTGAAAAGAGTGACAGCGCTTTCGATCGTTTCGTAACGGACGTCAATCGACGTGGAAACAAAAGTGGAATTCACAATAAACGTGACTTTCCTCGCAAAATGAAACAAAAAATCACATGGAATAATATGTTCTTGAAAAGCACAAGCTGATGATTCAGCTCTCGGACCTGTTGATTCGTTTTGTGAATAATGCTTGAAACTTTTATTAAATTAATACGTTTATAAAAGTTTAATAAATAAGAAAAACGTTTTTTTAATTTATGTTAAAATTGACTTTTTCAGGTCTTTGGGAAAAAAGGATTTTAGGGAAAAGTACCTACTTAAAATCGTTGGAAAGTACGTTAAATCGTCGGAAGGTAGTTACAATCGTCAGAAGATAATTCAAATCGTTGGAAAGTACTTTATTTCGTCGGAAGAAAATTAAAATCTGCGGAAAGTACTTTATTTCGTCGGAAGAAAATTAAAATCGTCGGAAAGTACTTACAATCGTCAGAAGATAATTAAAATCGTCGGAAAGTACTCAAATTCGTCGGAAGAAAAATAAAATCGTCGGAAGAAAATTAAAATCGTCGGAAGGTACTTACAATCGTCAGAAGATAATTAAAATCGTCGGAAAGTACTCAAATTCGTCGGAAGAAAAATAAAATCGTCAGAAGATAATTAAAATCGTCGGAAAGTACTCAAATTCGTCGGAAGAAAATTAAAATCGTCAGAAAGTACTTCATTTCATCAGAAGATAATTAAAATCGTCAGAAGGAAAATAAAATCGTCGGAAAGTACTCAAATTCGTTGGAAGAAATAAAAATCGCCAGAAAGTACTGAAATTCGTCGAAAGGTACACAAAATAGTCGAAAGGTACTTAAAATCTTCGGAAAATACTTACAATCGTTAGAAGATACCTAAAATCGTTCAATAAAACAAATAAAATAAAATAATAATAAAATAATAATAAAATAATAAAATGATAATAAAATAATAATAAAATAATAATAATAAAATAATAATTAAAACAGTTTTAAATCGTCAGAAAGTGCTTAGGTTTTGTTTTAAAGAAATGAGTTTTCATTAAAGTCGGACTTGTTAACAAGAATTTACAATAGATTTTTTTACAAAATTGAAAGAAACTGTTGTAAATTTTGGTAAAGTCTTGTAATGAAGGGATTCTTGGTGAAGAAGTAATCTCGACACTTTGCTTTTTAAAAACTGGAATTCGCGTTTAGAAATATATGTACATTAACGGCCCTGACCGGACAGCTTTTCCAAAGTCCTTTTGCTAAGTCAAGAGCCAAGTGCTGCGTCCTCGGAAAGTATTATACACGCGCGAATGACGTAAGATATTACAAACACTAGCCAACAAATCGTCATTACAAAGGTGCGATTTTATTTATGTCAAAACACACCCGATGATTTTTTAAATACCTTTATTGAATTCCAAGATAGGTCTTATTCATTTTTCACAACTCCTCATTTTCTTTTCTTTTTGCTTCTTCATAGGGAAGCATTGTTTTTATTTATTTATTATATTATATTTTTATTATATAATTTATTATATATTTATTTATATATTTATATATTTATATATTTATTATTTATTCACTTTTATTGAATGTTTTTTTTTTACATATAATTTTTTTTCATATAATTTTTGCTTCCTCATATAGAGGATCTTTGTTTTCTTTTTAATGTGTAGAAGAATTTGTGTTTTCAATTTAACAAATGCTTCGAATTTTATTTTATAACTTTCGTTTTATTTTTTTACTTTCTATTTTGTTTTTTATTTTGTTTTTTATTTTACATATATTATTCTCTATTTAATTAAGTTGTAAACCACTTCTTGACCGGAAGGCTGAAGATATCAATAAATAATATTATTCTTTATTTTTAACTTTTCAGTTTTTCTTTCTTTTTTTTTCAATTTTTTTTTTCTACTATCTACATTTTATTAATTATTTTTGCAATTTTAGTAATATTTTTGTTTCAATGTTGTGATACGTTTTAATTTTTGCGCTTCGGGGTTTGTAAAACAACTGGTCGGATTCTTTTCGAGGAAAGAAATTACCTTGAATTAGCAAATTATGAAGTACACGGGGTAGAAGTGGTTGGAGTTAATTAAAAATTTTTGCATAATTTATTTACGATGTCGCTGTCTGTTGGTAATTTAATAAATGCGTCTGTCGAGTTTTGTAGGAGAAAAGACAGACTCATTACACTTTTACTAGTGGATCAAGTTTTATGACTCGGTGACACGAGAAAGGTATAATAATACTATTGCACTCGAGGTCCTCGTTCTTCTTTTTTTTTTCAAAAACTCCAAGCAGGAAGTCATTGTCCCGATTTGGATCACTAACCACTAGTTCTCTTTTAATGACCAAACAGCACAAAAGTAACTTTATAATCATTTCATCTTGACTAGTTTACTTTTTGCAAAAAAGAGGGGAAAAAAAGAAAAACCTGAAATTAAATAATCGTTGGGACCAAAATTGCTTATAATTATTGCCAATCTATTCCAGACGGTATTATTATTCTCTTGAGTATTATTATAATTATTATTTATTACCTCTATTGTTCAAAATCCCGAATCGTATTAACTTCCTGAATTTAATCGAGAGAAAAGAAATCGATATGACAAAGCATTTTGTTAAAGTGGTTCTGAATTATCAGGGTTTACAACAAAGTCGTGGATTTTTTGTTGAACTTTTTATTCATTTCTCTTTTATTTTTCTTTATTTGCAAGTATTCTGTGTACAATTTTTCGTAATTATCAACTTTTTGCGAATTTTTTAACGAAACTTTTGCGAATTTTTTAACAAAGTTGTAAATTGTTTAAGAAACTTTTTGAAGGTTGTTTAAGGAAGCGTTTGTGATTTGTTTAAGAAACTTATTGCAAATCGTTTAACTTTTTGCAAATTGTTTAACGAAACATTTACAAATTGTTTGACAAAACTTTTGCAAATTGTTTAACAAAACTTTTGCAAATTGTTTAATAAACTTGTTTCAATTGTTTAGTATATTTTTAGAAAATAGTTAACAAACTTTCTGTAAATTGATCTTTTGATCGATGGGTAGTTTCTACATCTTGGGTCACTTTCTATAAAATTGTTTAATAAATGTTCAGTCATCTGGAAAATAAGCTTAAGATGTAAAAAGATTTTTTTTGGTGTCACTTAATAGAATCTTAATAGATTTTTATTGTATCTTATTCGTATCTTATGTATTTTTTATTATTGAGCGTTAAAAAGTAGCTTTTGTCGTAAATAGTATTTTACAACTTATTATAGTAATTATCTTCTAACAATTATTGCAACAGTTGAAGTAATTGTATTTTAAGTTGCTCTTTATCAAGTCGCCTTGTAAAATTACCGCATCAATTAACCTTAATATACATCAGCTGAGAAAGACTCAATTATCGACAAAATTCTCTTAAAGTTCACGACTATTTTTTCTAAATACCATAATCTTTCCCCTTTGTCTATAGATTAACTTTCATTTTTCAAAGCCGTAAAACAGGATTTAAAAGTACCACTTGCCTTGTAATTTAAAATTTAAATTCAATAAAATTTAAATTTAAATTCAATACAATTAAAAGTTAAATTCAATGAAATTAAAATTTTATTTCAATTAAATTAAAATTTAATTTCAATTAAATTAAAATTTAAATTCGATTTTTATTTTACTTTACTTCATAAAGTAATTAGTAATTTTATTTTACTTTACTTTATAAAGTAAAATATAGCCCAAAAGTAATTACTTTTGAGGAATTTTTGAGAAATATTGAATTGCTTGAATTATTTTTAAGAAACGTAAAATAATGTTTTGAAAAACATGACGCATAATTGGCAAAATTCTTTTTACAGCGAACACAGGAACATAATGATGAGATTCATCCAGCCATGGCTTGGCATTTACAGGTTCGGTCCAAACCCAACCGTGATTTGGTTGAACAGAATCCGAACTCGGAAATCACCCTGAGCGATGAGGTAAGTAGAACCTGCATTTTTTCCCCCTCTTTCACGCTAAAACCATTTCTGAAAATTGTCAGTAGTCACGGAAAAAAAACAAACAATTTCGATAATACCTGCAATAAAGTTTCATGTTGACGATTGTCCATGAAAAACTTTTGTGTGTGCTCTAGGTTATAAGTTACAGCCGTTCAAGGTTAGTGTGTTAACAACTCTGTAAATTTCAATTTTTCTTTCTTTCAGGTAAGAACTCTGGCTTTTTTTATATTATCAAATTCCATGGCTTTTTTCCCTAGCTTTGTTTTTTAGTGATTAGATATCAAATCTAGGGCGGTAAAATAAATTAATTGACTAGAAAGTCAATTAATTAATTTATTTAAAATAAAGGATTGAATTAGGATTTCAATGATTAATTTGAAAGTTTTTTTTTGTTCGATTTCAGATTTTTTGTGTTCGGAATTGATTGATGATTGTTTAATATTGAGAATTGTTTAATATTGAGGATTGTTTAATATAGAAGATTGTTTAATATTGAGGTTTGTTTAATATTGAGATTCGTTTAATCCTGAAGATTGTTTAATGTCGAAGATTGTTTAATATCGAAGATTGTTTAATAACGAAGATTGTTTCATATATCGTATATTGTTTAATGTCGAAGATTGTTTCATATCGAAGATTCTTTAATACCGAAGATTGTTTAATATCGAAGATTGTTTAATAACGAAGATTGTTTCATATATCGTATATTGTTTAATGTCGAAGATTGTTTCATATTTCCTATCGAAAATTGTTTCATATCAAAGATTGTTTCCTATCGAAAATTGTTTGATACTGAAGATTGTTTAATACCGAAGATTGTTTAATATCGAAGATTGTTTAATATTGAGGTTCATTTAATCCTGAAGATTGTTTAATATTGAGGTTTATTTAATCCTGAAGATTGTTTAATACCGAAAATTGTTAATTATATAATATTGAGGATTGTTTGATTAATATTGATGATTCTTTGATTAACACTGCTTTGATGAGTTAAGAATTAGAGCGAGGTGATTTGGATCTGGAAGGCGTGACTTTCTCGTGGCAGTGTCCGTGAACGGTGGCGACCAAAGGGACCTGGTGGTTTTGTGGATGCATTGGATGGAGTCTGGGGAGACGAAGGGAAAATGTTGGAAGAGTGTGAGCGATCCAGGAAGTGCTGGCAGAGTCGCCTCGTGGAACGGCCGCAACGAGCAATCCCGCTTCCTTTTCTCCCTTCTCCCTCTTCCTCTCACTCCCATATGCGCAATTGCATCAGTGCCCTCTTTTCCTCTTTCCCTCTTTCCCTCCCTCTCAACTGCAACCATCACGCATGCGTCCATATCAACTTATAGTTGAGCACACGTGTACCGCACTCTACGGGACATAAATGATGGGCAAGAGTTAAGGTCGAAGAAGGTGGAAAAGCTCGTTCAGGATAACCTTGTACTCGTCAGAGAAAAACGTCGTCAATTTGGGATTATGGAATCTCGGTTTCTTCAATCAAGGATTTTTTTAGATTCTACAATCAAGGATTTTTTAGATTCTACAATCATGGATTTTCAGATTCTACAATCAAGGATTTTCAGATTCTACAATCAAGAATTTTCAGATTCTACAATGAAACATTTTTCAAATTCTACAATCGTGGATTTTTTAGATTCTACAATCAAGGATTTTCAGATTCTACAATCAAGAATTTTCAGATTCTACAATAAAAGATTTTTCAAATTCTACAATCAAGGATTTTCAGATTCTACAATGAAAGATTTTTCAAATTCTACAATTGTGGATTTTTTACATTCTACAATCAAAGATTTTTCAGATTCTACAATCAAGGATTTTCAAGGTGAAGTTTCTTTGATTATTGTCTTGAGAGTTACGAATTTTGGAAATTGGAATCTTCTTTGTTAAAGAATCTTTGAAATTGTTGTAAAGATTCTGGATTTTATTGCGAGTAAAGAGTTTTGAAAGAGGAGGAATTTTGGGAAAATTGAAAAGAATCTTCGAAATTGCACTCTTGTTGATTAAAGAATCTTCGAAATTGGAGACTTAAGGGTAAAGATTTTGGAGTATCATTTTGCGAGTAGAGGATTTTGGAAATTTGGCGCTTGTTGATTAAAGAATGTTTGAAATTGAAGAGTTCAGGGTGAAGAATCTTCGAAGTTAAAGAATCGTCGAAATTAAATACTTGAGATTAAACAATCTTCGAAATTGAAGACTTGGGATTCATCAATTGTCCAAATTTTGGAACTTCAAGTTAAAGAATCGTCGAAATTGAAGACTTGAGATTGATTAAAGAATCGTCGAAATTTTGGAAATTCATTTTAGAGAATCATCGAAATTCCGGAACTTCAAATTAAAGAACCATCGAAATTTTTGAATTTCAAGTTAAAGAGTCTTCGAAATTGAAGACTTGAGATTGATTAAACAATCGTCGAAATTTTGGAAATTGATGTTATAGAATCATCGAAATTCCGGAACTTCAAATTGAAGAATCATCGAAATTTTGGAACTTCAAGTTAAAGAATCTTCGAAATTGAAGACTTGAGATTAAACAATCGTCGAAATTTTAGAACTTCAAGTTAAAGAATCGTCGATGTTTAGAACCATTATTTAAAAACCGGTATTACAAGAGTCAATCTCAAAAAAAGAGAATGGATTTTCGTATGGGGAAATCGACTTTCCTCAGGATCGAGGGACCACGGAAATAAACTCGCCCGTGCCTAAATTATATTTAGCCCTCGTGCTCCACTTACACGAATCCAAACCGGTGCAGAGATTCTCTCTCTCTCTCTCTCGCTCTCTCTCTTTTAGAATGCAATCCTAAATACGACGTCGGAATTCATTACACACCGCGAAGATTCAATTCCAGTGATAAAGATACTATTTTCGAGGTTTTATCGAGATATTAAGACGTGAGGTGGTCACAGAGGCTTTTTACGATTGTGTCCCTGAAGAACTAGATTTACCGAAGGACTGGAAATCGATTCTTCTCATTGCGATTTCAATTCTCTTTTTCGCAATATTGTAACTGTAGTTGGAAAAAGATTATTACAGCTGCTGAAAGAAGGAAATTTCGCAAAAAAAATGTAATATTGCTTTCTTGTAGCGTTTGACTTTTAATCTTCTGCAAAAGATGGTTTTGTCCTCATTTTTGCTTCCTCGTGGCAATCGAGGATTGTTTGTGTTTATATATTTTGCATTGTTTATGTAACGTTTTTTTGTATCTTGTAATTTATTAATTTATTAATTGTAATTGTAATTAATTGTAACTGAAATTGTAATTTATCAAAAATTAGAATTAAAAATTAGATTATCAAAAAATAGAATAGATCTTGGTCGGGAAAAATGAGCCAATTTTGAAAATGACGGAAGAGGGAGCAAATTTTGAGAATGAAGGAATTGAATTGTGATGATGGAAGAATAAGACAAATCTCAGGAAGAATGAAACAAAACTCGGGAAGAATGAAACAAATCTCGGGAAGAATTGAAACAAATCGTAAACATCTGCGAGGCTGTGACAGAAATTTCGATCAAGGAAACGACCTTGGATGCATTGAGCACAGAAAGGAACAACAAGAAACAAAAAGGAACAAAAAGGAACAAAAAGGAACAGAAAGGAACAAAAAGGGACAATAAGGAACAGAAAGGAACAGAAAGGAACAAAAAGGAACAGAAGGGAACAAAAAGGAACAAAAAGGAACAGAAAGGAACAGAAAGGAACAAAACGGATTTCGAAACAGTTTGGGTGTTTTTCAGGTGATTGCGGGCCTTTGGTAGGAATGATTCTGTAACGGTTGCACATAATGGGATGCACCTGGGAATATGAGGTTCTATTGTCTACGTTGGATCGTGTTTTGCCAATAGCTCGCATAGATCAAGGGAGTAGGAGGCATGTTGGTGGTTACGCGCGTGTGCAACGCGACGTAAAGAGCGATGCAGTTCCTAGGACATGACGTCACTTGTGGCACGTGTCCCGCCTCCTGCCGCACCACCTTCCCCGGTTTTCCAAGAGTTGGAGCCGATGCGGCTGCATTTGCCGGTAGCGGGTGCAACGAGGAGAGCCCATTCGTTAGATGCGGGTTTTCCGAGGCAAGGGGAAGCTTCTAAGGTCACTGCGGCCCTGACTGCACGCGCGCGAAATACTATCTATGTGCAATCGCCCCACGCGGAAGATTCATTTCTAGTTCCGCCTATGATGCAGCGATATATTTTAAGTCGTATTAAGAAGCTTTTCGCGTGTTCTCGAGGTTAGACCCAAAGATATCTCTTGCCATCACTCAATTCTATCCTTTCGAGATTTGCATTTTTTTCAATTCTATCCTTTCGAGATTTGTATTTTTTTCAAGTCTATCCTTTCGAGATTTGCATCTTTTCAATTCTATCCTTCCAAGATTTGCATTTTTTCAATTTCATCCTTTAAAGATTTGCATTTTTTCAATTTCATCCTTTAAAGATGATGACGATGGTTTTTTGTCATTTGGGTCATCTAGGTGTGACTGCTTTTTATCATTGTACACTCGACAGCTTTTTTGTTTTCATGATTTATGATCATTCTGTTAAATTATTGTAATTCTGTAAATTGTTATCGTTTTGGAAATTATTGTAGTAATTCTGTAAATTGTTGTGATTTTGTAAATTATTGTAATTGAAATTGTTGTAATTGTTATAATTGTTATAATTGTTAAATTGTAAATTGTTAAATTGTAAAATGTTAAATTGTAAATTGTTAACTTGTAAAATGTTAAATTGTTAAATTGTAAAATGTTAAATTGTAAATTGTTAAATTGTAAATTTTAAACTGTTAAATTGTAAATTGTTATAATTCTGCAAACTGTTGTCAGTCTGTAAATTTTTATCATTCAACTGTTATAACTCTGTAAATTGTTGCAGCTGTAGTTGAAAGGAAATTCCTTTAGTTGAAAGGAATTTTCTGGTAGATTTGGATTTTTGCTTCCAACATCTAAAGGACAATTTGAGAAAAAACCGAATCTATCGATTCTGGAAATCTAGAAGTCAAGAATCTCATTGTGGAAATTGGTCTGGAATTCCTGGATGGATTGGAGCAGAAATGCAAGAGGAAATTTTGAGAAGAAACGTGGAAACAATATCAGAAGAAACATGGAAGCAGAATTTTAGAAGAAAATTGGAAGCAGAATTTCAGAAGAAAATTGCAAGCAGAATTTCAGAAGAAAATTG
>WNHD01022711.1:0-12035 GCA_011057455.1 Ganaspis sp. Gsp50
CTTTTTGTAGAATTCTTTGTAGATAATATTAATTTAATAAAATGAACAGATTTTTTTGAAATTTTTTGGATATTTTTTGGAAAAGAAAAGCGACTTCAAACATTGTTCGAAAATGAACAAACTCAAGAAAAAGAAGTACAAGAAAAGTAGCACAAATTATGATTAAAGTGCCAAACAATTGAAAAGTCTTAACAAGTCGAGTCCAAAATGAAATATAAGTAAATATAAGACCATTTTCATTTATGTTTATTCATTTTACTCTTACAGATCTACTTTTCAGTAAATCCTCTTCAGTTGAAGGTAAATCTAATTATAAAGAGCATCTAATTAACCAAGAAGTAACAAACAAGTCGAACCATTACCTAGGAAACAAATAAATAGCGAACAATTAACTAACGAACGATTACCTAACCAAGAAATAAATAGCCAACAATTAACTAACCAACGATTACCTAATCACCAAATAAATAGCCAACTAACGTTAAAAGAGAGAACAAAATATGAACTAAAAATTACATACAAACGACTCGTCACTGACAATAATTAATCCCTTACAGCAGCGATTCGTTACAAAACTTAAAGGGTTATTCTAAGAGCACTCGTTACCGATAACTTAGAGCAAAATTGAATCAAAGAGGAGCACTTCCGGCTGGTTCCGCTACAGATTCTGCACTCGGTTAGTTTTAGGTTCTTGACCTTCTATCAGTATAAAAAGGATGAAATCCGTTAACAACTCTGGCAATGGCATAAATCTCGATGAAAACAATATCGTGTTCACGTGGCAGATCTGCCGGAATAAAAATGTTTTCACAGCAATAAATCTTAATTACTTTCGAATAAACGTTTCTCCCGATGCAGAATGTTTAGATCTGCATCTATCTGGAGGCATTACGGTAACTAGTTGTTGGGGAACCCCGGGGGTCACGACTTACTGCTGCACTATATATTGAGGGATAGAGTGAGAGAGACAGATGTATATATAGTATAGATAGATATATATGTGTGCATATATAGAACTAGATGGATATATATGTGTATATATATAGATATGGATGGATATATGTGTGTATATATAGATATGGATTGATATATATGTGTACATATATAGATATAGTTGGATATATATGTGTATATCTATAGATATAGATGGATATATATATGTACATATATAGATATAGATGGATATATATATGTACATATATAGATATAGATGGATATATATGTATATATATATAGATAGACAGACAGATAGATACATAGATAGTTAGATAGATAGATGGTGATAGCACGAGATAAAAAGGTAGAATTGTTGATGTGGGTGGTGGGGGAAGGGGGAGAGATTAGTGGAGGGTGGTAAGGGAACGTCCATTAATTACGTGAGGTCTTTTAGGGAGGGGAGGGGTCTAGAAAAATCTCACTAAATCTCACTAGAGGGTAAGGAGGGGTCAATAAAAATCTCACGTCAACTTTTTTAATTTAGACAATTTGCATTATTATTCTTTACTGGCGTAAAATTTGTATACATTCCAGGCCATTAATAAAAGATTATTAAAACAAGACACTTTTTATATGATTAACATTTCTGTCTTCGTTGCTTTTAATTTTGTTGACGTCAAGTGACGTCAACTGACAGGTAACTGTCATGTGAAAAGTTGCGCGCTGTAATCTTGGTAAAACTGTCAGGGTTGCGCACCTAATATACGTCAAAAATTTTCGAGTTACGCATAACTGTTCAACCCTGGTCACTGCATATCCCTAACCTACAAAGTATGTGATTTGTACTTTACGACACAACACTACGTTGACTACGTTTCAGTTTCGCACTTCTGGACAATTTTGTGAGTGATTTCCTAATTTTAAATGAGTGATGTGCAAGCACAACATTTTTCGCTGAAATTTTTCTGTTACGCCAGTTACAATAATTGTTTATCAGTCAATCATAACCAATGTTATTATATTCAATATGAGTTTTTATCAAGACTTCTACAATGCATATATTAAACGTCATTCCGAAAAAGCAAAAAAAACGTGCCAGGAAGAGGTTAATTGTTTGTGGAGCAAAGCAAAGATGAAGTTTACCGATAAAAATGATTTAAAAGAACATATACAACAAGAAATTAAAAAACTACAGAATGACACAATTCAGAAAAAGGCACAAAAAACATTGTCTTTTTTCTGGAAAGTAAGTATAAATATTCAATGGCATATCAGTGAAATTCATTTTTTTGTGAATCCGTTAAAAAGGAAACTATTTTTGCGAAGCTTTTTTGCCTGCCGGTCTTAGTTTCTTCGGCGTAAATAAACATAAAACTCAAGGTTAACCTAATTAAAATAATACAGTGTTTTATAGTTGATATGTCTGTATTATATATATTCGTTGTTAAAATATTTAAAACAAAAAACTGTGACATTTCAAACCTACTTATATTAACTTCAAACGGTATATTTCTGTATGATTACTAGAAACAATGTATTATAACTTCTAAAGTATTCTGCAGTCACGTGTAAAACTATAAATTTAAACGTTTTTTACAGTTATATGTTTAGATGCAGAATATACTGAAAAAATAATAATTAAATTATTGTCAATTTTTGAATTTCGATTATAGGAAAAAGATTCATCATCAAATAATATAAATGCTGTTCAGGGTGAAACGTCTGCGTCATCTGCTATTGAACAACAACCTACGCCAGATGATATTGCACAAATAGATCAAGAGAGTCTTTCACGTAAGGAAAATTTGTTTTTTGACACATTCTCACATCTACATTTTATACAGGGTAACAAATATTATTTCAATGTCTTAATATTTTATTTCCCCAATTAAATTTTTAATTTTTAGGATCGAACAAACGGCAAATGAGTCCTACTCAAATTAGCGATGATGAAAAAGAAGTCGGTACCAGTTCAATTGCTCAACGCCCTACGCCAGCCCAAGATGCGCTCAAGGATAAAATTTCTCAGCTTCGTACGCAACTTGACCTTACAGAACGTCGCAAAATTTCATTAATTGCTGATGGCAGCGAGCATGAAATGATTAAAAAGTTACGACGGGAAATCGATGAGTGTGAAAAAACACTTAAAAAGAAGCAATTGCAGACTGTTTATTCAAAAAAGAATAGGGTTACCCAGAAAAGCAAACTGCAAAAATTTTGCTCTGAGAATCCAGAAGCAGCAAAATCATTAAAACCAAGATCTGTGTCTGGGCGTCCACGTTTGGAGGAACAACAACCAGATCTTCTTAAGACCATTGTAGATATAGCAATGTTCGGTGCTTCTGCAGAAGAACGCCGACGATGTGAGATTGTTCGCACTTGCCGTACCCTGTCTGATCTGCAAGAAAAGCTTTTAGAACTTGGATTTAATATATCTAGAAGTGGCACATACATTCGTTTACTTCCTAGGAAAAGTAACACTTCCGAGGCGAAAAGACACGTTGTTACTGTTCCTGTAAAACTTAGCCGCCCGGAAGCCGATCATCATAAGGCACACGTGGACCAGAATTTTTGTGTCTCTTCAATAACGTCTCTAGAAACCGTTGCTTCAATTTTAGGTCCAGAGAAAGTTATTTATTTGTCTCAAGATGATAAAGCGCGTGTTCCGATTGGAATAACGGCAGCAAACAAACAGGCACCGTTGCTCATGCACATGGAATATAAAGTGTCTCTGCCGGATCATGACTTCGTGATTGCTTCTCAACATAAATTAATTCCAAGTGTTTACGCTATATGTGAAATTAAACCTAATGAGTTGGGTCGCCGCGAAGCTGTTGGTTACAGTGGGCCAACGTACATCGCTATTCGCAGTGCTAAACACTCTTCGTCTACAGCGGCATCTCACGCTGACGATTTTAATAGACTACTTGAGACTTTTAAAGAACATTTAAAGGACAGTCAAGAAAAAGTAAAGCCCATTCTTATAATTTCTTGTGATGGTGGGCCAGATGAAAATCCACGCTACCCTAAAGTCATTACGCACGCTATAAATATATTTAAAGAGAAAGACTTGGACGCAATATTTGTAGTGACCAATGCCCCAGGTAGAAGTGCTTTTAACAAAGTAGAAAGGCGAATGGCTCCTTTAAGCCGAGAGCTTACAGGATTGATTCTTCCTCACGATACTTATGGATCACACCTAAATAACAGCGGCAGAACTATTAATGACAATTTAGAAGTGGAAAACTTTCAGAAAGCGGGAGAGATGTTGGCTGAAATATGGAGCTCGGTATCAATTGACGGACATGAAGTCGTTGCTGAATACATAAAACCGAAGGACAACCCTCCTTTCGTTCCTGACTTTACCGATGAGCAATGGTATGCAGACCATGTCAGAGAAAGTCAATATTTGTTGCAGGTAATACATTTGTACTTAATGATAAAATCCCTATTAAATTTGACTTAGTCAATTTTGAATTTGAATTTAAATTTTCAGGTAGTCAAGTGTGATAATCGTGACTGCTGCGGACAATTGAGAAGTGCTTTACGCTCTGTGCTATGTGGACGCTTTTTGTCTCCTCCTTATCCGATTCTTCAAGTAAACGGAGAACTAACTGTGCCCAAGCCTCACAAACATGATAAGAAGTCGTTTGCCTCGTTCCTACTTCGACAAAGCCTCTCGGTGAAACCAGAACATGAGGGTCATTTTGAAATGCCATACGATTACTATTGTCCATCTCTTTTGGAGAACGAGCAAACCATTCGCAATAGATGTTGCAAGACATGTGGTATCTACTTTGCTTCGTGTGTAAAAGTGCAGAAACACAGGTCGACACTACATGCAGCCACGCGAACATCTTTGGTCAAAATTCGCCCAACACGTGTAGTCACTCGTCGTGCTAAAGAGTTACTTTGCGCCGTGGATGATAGACTTGAATGGTTGCACGAAAGAGATATAGATGCGTCTAATGACTGTTTTTCTAAACTACCAAAGGACATGGATGTGAAGTGTCCAATCATCACAATAGAAAAAGCACATGAATGTCCTTGGAGTGAGTAATGTACGCTAGGTGTTTTCGCGGCCTGTTTTTTACCATTACCAAATTTAATTAAATTAGTTTGATAAGAATATGACTTTAATAAGTATGTTTATTTTTGAAACAGAAAAGACTGAACACAAGTATTTTTTGTTTAATAATGTTTCCAAAGAACAAAAATGCATTCAGTATTAGTAGTTTCTAAGGAATTAAAAATCATCAAGTAGATAGCACATTAGTGTCTAAATTTGTATTTTTTATTAAACTTATCATAATATTTTATAAAACTTAAATTAACAAACACTTAACAAACACTGTTTAAAATTAACAATTTGAAAAATTTTATGTAAAATAAAAAAATTATTTAAAAAAAGGTAAGCGTGTTTTTTATTCATTTTTAAAATAATTATTTTAATGTTAAATGCAAATGTACTAAATTTAAGGCATTAATATTAACATTTTAGTACTAAAAGACATGAAGCAAATTATATACACATATAAGATTTACATTTTTAAAAATATAGTAAAAATCTCACTTGGGGGAGGGGAGGGGTATAAAAAAATCTCACCAAATCTCACCGAAGGGGAAGGGGGGGTCAAAGTTTTCAAAAAAATACCTCACGTAATTAATGGACGTCCCCTAATAGATAACATACTGATATAGCCGAGTCTTTCCAACGTCAATTCAATGCTCTTTCACTGACACACCTTGCTGGAAACCAGTGCGATGTAGTAATCCACGATGTAGTAATCCAAGTACTATCACCGAGATCGCGAAGTTGAATTTATCAGCATGCGGTAGCCGGAATGGTGGAATAGCTTTCAACCGTGTGTAATCGATACCCGCCATTGGATTAGGATCGTTGGTAATTTTCATCGTAATTCACTATCGGATTCAAATCGATGCAACTCGATCAGCGACCCATTGTTTTAACTCGACTCTACTTTTCTTCAAGTCTTGTAGAAGCATATTAACCAACGCACGTGCTTTTGTAGGCGAAGAACAGACACATTCATTGAATAAATCAATCTCCAATATCAAACCGGAATCGTTTCTTTGTTTAGAACTATAAATATAATACCAGTCCCGATCCACATCTTCAAATCTCAATCGATTAATTCCGATTTAGAATGCTTCTGCTTATGAAATTTGTCTGTATTTCCATACTGGCATACATATTATATGATAATCAAACCTTAATATCCAATTGAAATAATAAATAAATCTTCGAATAAGTTTTTTAAATTTAATGTTGAATTTAAGGTGATCAGTTGGAGCAAAGTAGTATAGGTTAAATATCCTAAAGTTTTTTAAAATTTGAATCCACAGAACTTCGGATCAATAGAAGTTGGAATCGTGTTGTTGAAAGTTTGAATCAATAGAAGTCAATAGAATCAATAGAATAGAATCAATAGAATAGAATTAATAGAATAGAATCAATAGAATAGAATCAATAGAATAGAATCAATAGAATAGAATCAATAGAATAGAATTAATAGAATAGAATCAATAGAATAGAATCAATAGAAAGAATCAATAGAATAGAATCAATAGAATAGAATTAATAGAATAGAACCAATAGAATAGAACCAATAGAATAGAATCAATAGAATAGAATCAATCAATACAACTTAAAATCAATTATTGAAATTATGCTCAACAGAACTTTCGATCAATGTAAGTTTGAATCAATATTAATGGAATGTTTGGAACTTTGAATTCGGGTCAACGAAAATTCATAGCAATGGAAATTTAGGTCAGTACTTTATAGGAATTTTACTTTATAGGAATTGGAAATTGCATCAAAACAAATTCATGTAAATGGAAATTTGAATCAAATGCAAATATGTTAAAACAAAAAAACAGAGAGAAAAATAGGTTGTAATCAAGTTAATTACAAAGCGTTTTTAAATAGAATGCAAATTTGATTCGTGTTGACTCTTAACTGACTAAACATTTTTCTGGCGAGCTCCAATTCGGATTATTCAGCAAAACATTAAACGAAATCGTGCGTTCACATTCGTTTGGAAATTTATTGATGAAAATTTCCAATGCAATGTAATCAGTTGCAATGTCTGATAAATAATACTTTTAAAAGATTAAGCGCTGGGTTAAATTCTTATTTGATCCAATAAATGTTTAATTTATTTCAAATGGATTTGTACTATCTAAATTGAAATCGGTGAGAAACGACAAAGAGTTAAATTTGATTGAAAATATATGACCGGATAATTCACTGCTGTGGTAAAAAGCAGTTATTGAAACTTGTATAAAAAAAAGAATCTTTAACCGAAACGCGTTAAAATCAACCAGTAAATTAATTTTCCAATTGTACAAAATGAAAAGCAAGCACCAATGGAAAATAAACCCAAATTAACTGAAAATACAAAAAACATTTCAGCTGGAAATATTAAAAAAATCCTAATATTTAGAATGTGGAATAAAAAAAAGTGTGCAAAACTCGAATAAATAGAATAATTGGAACAATTTCGTCGACGAGGAACTCTTTGTTTGCAAGTTATAATTTACTAACTCGGGATCAAAACGAAATTCCTTGAATTTCCGTAATAACTATTCTTATAGAGCAAATACAATTTTCACAGTTAGTGGAAACCATCTAATTTCCGGAGAGATATTTTCAGGATCAAATAATAAAGAGGGAAAATTATAACCGTGGGTAAAAGATCTCAGTTTGAGAAGTTTCATTTTTCTGGCTGAGGAATCTGAAATAAGTATTCTGATGGCAACAATACAACTGCCTTCTTCCTTTGTATCTCAATGCCCTTCTTCAGGGCTCTCTCTTTTTATTATTTTTGTTTCCCTTTGTTTTCTCCAAGGCTATATAACAAGGCACTTTCCGGAGTCTAGGGTTAACTTGCAACTTATAATAAATTACCCTTGCAACCTTTAAAGTTTCTTTTGCTTCTTCTCTTTCAACCACTTCTCTACATTACAACCCTTTGCTCTTGATTAACACGTCGAAATCTCTCTCTTTGTAATCTTGCATTCTAATTCTGTTTCTCATTTTCTTGATTCAGTTCCATTTTCTACTTTCTTAATCAAATAATACTCTTCTAAGCAGAATTCTCCTCTTGTGAAAACTTCTAGGATTTACACACGGCTGCTTTATTCTCATTGCTTAGCATTGCTTAGAGGTAACAAGATGTACACAATTTTCTGCAAATCCCGTGAATCTTGTCGAGGAATTTACTTACGAGCCAAAATTAAGACTCGGTTATATAACTAATTCAATGTTTTGAATATGCTTTCGAATGTTTTCGAATGCTTATTTGAATATTTGAGAATCAATTATTCACAAAAGGAAGTGTTGATTAATCTCATTCGGATTCCCAATCGTATATTATTCGCAAATTATTTTAAATGAAAAATCAGATTCGCATAAAAACGATATAGAATATTTTCTTTTGTAATGAATGAAATTCTTCATTGTATATTCATTTAATTAGTGTGATTTGTGAATTATGTTTAAATAAATAGTTCACATTTTAATGTTCATTTTGCATCATCCGAAATAGATTATTAAAATCTTTTCTAGTTATTTTATTTTATTTTATTTGAAGCGTATACGGGTAAAAAACCCTTTATCGTTTTTAGTAGATACAGAATTACGTAGTAGATAGAATTGAAGTTGAAATTGAATTTAAAGAAGTAAAATTTTAGTTCGAGTTTTAGTTTCCGTTTTAGTTTCCGTTTTAGTTAATTAAAAATGCATTTAACTAGAGTTTTAACGTAATAACAGTGTGATCAAGCTATTGATACACTATATAATAAAATTGATGTGATCAAGCTATTGATACACTTTATAATAAAATTGATGTGTCTCTATGCACATAATCAGCATTGATATAAATTTCCTGTGGATATTGTTGGTATTTGCTGTTTTAAGATAAATGGAATACTTTATTACTGAATTTATGATGAAAAATGCGAATGTCACAAAGGCGGGTGATTTTGAATCATAAAGGTATCGACAACTTAAACAAAGCAATGGTGGAGGCGCATTAACGTTATCAAAAGCCTCTCGTTTATTTCGATATACATCTCATCGTGACAACGTCGATCGTGATTACACTCGATGGGTCAGACTCTGTGGGATGCATGAGGAAAATAACTCGTCAGTCGACATTCCGGTGACAGTCGAATCATCTATTTCAATGCACGATCTCTTTCAAGCCTGAGAATGATACAGTTCAAAAGCGGAAAAAATACTCTCTCAAAATTTCCACACTACATCTAAACAACAAATCAAATCTCCCGCACCTTCATAATAATCTTCATAAAACATTAATTTTCAACCGGTATTTTTCTCATTTATATTTTTTTCATTTATATTGTTTTTCATTTCTCACTTATATATATATTTTTTTCATTTATATTGTTTTTCATTTCTCATTTATATTTTTTTCATTTATATTGTTTTTCAAGTCTCACTTATATTGTTTTTATTTATAAATATATATGTTTTCTTCATCCATATTCTCCTTTATTCGTTTATATTTTCTTTTATCTAATTAATTCCTTTAAAGTTTTGTTCAATTGGAACAAAAATTCGTCATGAATTTGAATTGGTAATCCTTAAATTTGGAATGGTACAAATTTAATAGTTATTGAATAAACACGATACGATTAGAGAGGTTGAGTTAGAGAGTGCATCCGGAAACAAAAATTATTCGCTTCAAATAACCGTAGTTATTTGACTATTATTCAGTAAATATTTACTTGGCCCAATTAAACATCACTAAATTCTAATAACTACTATTTCGACCGATCGTGTTGATATTTGATAAATAATGGATAATAATATTTAATGAACAATAATAAAGCAATCAGTTACTTAGATCAATTCATTTTTTTAAAAAAGGAATACAAGAATATACGCAGACGAAGATTCATGGTACATTATTAAAGTTTTCTTGCTCTATTTTCATTTAAAAACGTCCCTTAATTTTACTTCCACTCTATTTTTATAATTTCAATTTGTAACTTAATTTTTAACGCTCTTGAACGGATGTTGATTAATAATCCCATTTAATTATTATTATTAATACATTTAATGTTGATTATTATTATTAATAAATTTAATGCTGATTATTAGTTTTAATAAATTTAATGTTGATTAATTATAAATCCCTCTTTACATTTTTCAAAAATAGAAAAAAAGGCTTTGAAAAATGTGTAGACAAATAATTAGACCGCTTGTCTACATTGTTGAAAATAAAACTCGGATTCGTATTCAGACTTTAAATTTGACAAACGCTTTCTTCGCCAATTTCTATAATAAATAATGGCTGTTTTAAGTATAAGAGAGATGAAATATGAAGAAGATTTAAACGACTCTAATTTAAATTCCTGAGAGAAATGGACCTTTGTGCCATTCAAACTGAACGTAAATTTATTAAAAGAGAAATAAAATGTTGCTTTCTATTGGGAGTGAATAGCAGAGACACCAAGAGTCATATGTTAGTTGAACCAGAGATATTTGGAGGTCAAACAATTTGGCTCAACGTCTGCCCACAAATATACGTGTGATCTGGTTCAATTAAATTACTAAACAGCTGTGCGTTTATGGGTTGCTTCCATTTATTCTATTCTTGTTCCTTGTTTCACTGCGCATACATGAACGCCGAACAGGTGGATGTACAATCTATTATTACGTATGAGATATATATATTTTTCATTACATAAATTCTGCGAATGATGCTCATTAACAATTCCCTGCATATTTAAACGCAAATCTTTTTGAATGGAACAAAAAGAGCTAATTAATTATTCAAACAATTATTATATTTATAAAATCCTATACGAATTTTAACATTCCTTCTTTCAAATCAACGATAATCCTTTTTCCTGCAAATTAAACTCGCATAACTTGTTTGAAAATTTATTAATTAAATAACAATTAAAATTCATTCATATTTTATCATTTTCCAATATTCTTGTTCAAAGATTCGAATAGTTTAAATATTTTAAATATTTCAAATATTTCAAATATTCCAAATGTCAAAAACATTCCAAATATCAAAAATGGTAAAAACGTTAAAAGAGATATTTCAAAATACTTGGGCGTCCATATAAATAGTTATCGGATTATTTTTTTCATATTTAAATTGATCGACACTAACATGAGTGAAAATGCATTTTCAAGTTATCGTAATTATTTAAACACTTAATTATCAAACTTTATTTAATCATTCAGACGTAAGGAAAATTTTCAGAATTATGTCAAAATATTGGATTTCAGATTAATAGTCCAAGTCGGTAAATGTTTTATGGATCAAGGAGACGAGATTTTAAAAAAAGTGTAGATAAAGACTTAGGATTTCATTTTGGATAAAGCATCACGTTGAGGAAATGAAAACGAGACGAAAGACTTAAGAGCTCCTGATTCGGGCTAAGACTTCCGTAGACCTTCGTGAATTTAATTAATCAGGAATATGACGCGAAACTCGTTTCAGACTTACACGTCCCTGCACGATCATTAAAACGCATCATTATTCGCGACCCTTTCCCTTTAGAGTCTTTACTGCACCTCTAAACTTCATAAACTAAAAGCCATTTTTTTCCACTGGCTGGCTCTAAACGTCAACAAAATATTCCACTTTGGAATCTCCAAATTAAGGAAATTTTGCTTTAAATTTATTTCAGCTGCACGCTCAAATGTGAAATTTAGATGTGAAGTTTAATAATAAAGTGTAGAGAAGGGCGAAATCCTCAAAGAGAAAATATTTCGAAGAGAAAGAGAGAGAGAAAGAGAGAGAGAGAAAGTTCCTTTAAAAGAAAAAAATATTCAAAGCAGAATTATGTGTGAAAAAAAATTATCAAGAAAAATGTCTGCCAATGAAATTATTTATTAAAAAATATCTGACACAAGATATTGATGAGAACAAATAATATATGTTCTTCAGAAGGAAAAGTACATGTTGGAAATAATACGAAAAAGAGGTGTCAAAATTTTACAAAAAACAAAATATATGTCAGAAATTATGCAGATGAAAGTACAGAAAGAAAAAATATGAAAGAAAAAATGTATAAAAAGCAAA
>WNHD01022771.1:0-10640 GCA_011057455.1 Ganaspis sp. Gsp50
ATGTTATCCTTTTTTTTTCTTCTTTCCAAAATCCCCTTTTTATGGAAGAAAATCCCCTTTTTTAAAATGAAAAATCCCCTTTTACACCTAAAATTGAACGAAAAAATGACTGTGATCCCTGTATTAAGTATAAACTTTAATATCATATTAAGTATAAACTTTAGTATTATATTAAGTCGTATGAACTACTTTAATACTTATCTATACTAAAATGTACCAACTTGACACTAGAAAGTAATACTTTACTTTTCTTTATTTTTTTAATACTTTTGATTCCAAAAGTATAATTAAATTGATTGCATACTTGGTCAATTTTATAATTTTTGTATCAATTCTTTAAAGATTTTAAACCTGATCTCGTACAGTAATCGTTGTTCTATCTTTATAGATTTTAAATTTAATCATATAGTGATAGTTGTTATATCTTTATAGATTTTAAACCTAATCGTATAGTGATAGTTGTTATATCTTTATAGATTTTAAACCTAATCATATAACGATAGTTGTTATATCTTTATAAATTTTAAACCTAATCATATAACGATAGTTGTTATATCTTTATAGATTTTAAACCAAATTATAAAATTAGCCAAATCGTCGTTAAAGGTTTTCTATAAACTAGTTGTCATTAAACAAAATTTTTTGGTTAAACCTTGAAATATTTGAATATTCGTATCTAAACCATAAAGATGATATAATATAATATAATAATAAATATAATGATAATCATAACCTACACTGAGAAAAATAGAGGGTTAACTGAATTATCTGGAGTGTCAGACTAACTTTATTTGAGGTTAAACTATAGGACTGCCCTCTAGAGTGTCAATTTGTCCCTCTGATGAGAGATTAGACTATCTTAGAGGGTAAACTTAAATCTCTGAAAAGTCAGACTGACTCTCTAAATTTGATACTCTAACCTCAAACCTCTATTTTTCTCAGTGGAATGACACAAGGTTCAATAGAAAACACAATTCAATTAACACAATTTAGTAAACACAATTCAATAAACACAATTTAGTAAACATATTGAATATAAATCAGGAATAATTCTGGATTAAAAAACATCATGTTTATTTAAATAAAACGTTTCAACAGCAACTAGTAAACAGCAATTAGTAAACATAATTCAATAAACACTACAATTCAATAAAAGACATTATTCAATAAATTAATAAAATAATAATAAAATAAAAATAAAACACAAATCCTTCAGTTCAAAGTCCTTGTAACCTAAATGCAAATTTTTCTTTTTGCTATTAACAATTTAGCGATTCCTTTTTACGATTCACCTTTTCGCTTGCCTTTTCGATTATAACCAGCTTCTCAAAGACGTTTTACCATGTTCAGAAATTGCTTCATGCCCATGTCTCAATTAGGCGAAAAAGGGCTACATCAAGAGAGTATATATTTTTTCATTGAATCTTCTAATTTACTTGTGCTACTCATGGTGTTGTTGGAACCAGTTCACGTGCCAGGATCAGCAACGCGATACCAAGCGTGATCTTGATCTTGGCATACGTGCGGCCAGGATCACGCACACCATAGAATCCCCATTGTCACGCCCTCTTGTACGTGTCTTCTGGCGCAAAAGAGGTTATGCCGAGAGCGATTTGCACTCGAGTCATTAAAGCAGGAGAAGCTTACAATGGAGCCTTGAATCAAGTGAGCTTGATTGAACAACTGATTGACATTCCTTGTGTATACATATCACTCGGTGGCATCATCCATGATTTAGATCCCATCAATCCACAGATCTAGACCTTCACTCTCCACAATAAAGATCTTTATCCCACCTGTATCAATGAACAGGTTGCTCCCATCTCAAGATGAATCATCTAATTATCCATGAAATGTTGTTATCTCCACTCACTACTATTGCTGCCCCTCATCCTTGATTCGTCTTTTTAATCCTCTTGATAGAAATAATGAAACTTGGTGTATCAAGATTTACAAGTGTTTCTCATGAAAACTCCTTCCTTGTCAATACTTTTCATTTCTTTCTTTCCATTTTTTATTACCTTCGTTTCATTTTCTGCATTCTTTTCGTTTCATTTTTTCGATTCTTTTCGTTTCATTTTCTCTATTCTTTTCGTTTCATTTTTCCCATTTTTTTCGTTTCATTTTCTTCATTCTTTTCGTTTCATTTTTTCGATTATTTTCGTTTCATTTTCTCTATTCTTTTCGTTTCATTTTTTCGATTCTTTTCGTTTCATTTTTCCATTCTTTTCGTTTCATTTTTTTCATTCTTTTCGTATCAGTTTGCTTCCTTATAGAGGAAGCCTTTTTTACGATCATGTAATTTCAAAATTACACCCTTGTGTTTGTTGAATTGCTTTCATTCGAAGGAAAGACTTTTATTAGTTTTGATTAGTTTATTTGTTGAAATATTTGTGATAGGGGGAAGAAATTCTTTGCGGATTGAAAAGTAAGTGAATGATAATGCCGTTAATTGAGGGAGCAACTTAATTGACGGTAGTGATGCGATGTAGTTTCCGGATCGGCAGTAATTTGGGTCGCTTAATGGAGCGAAGAATTTGCATCGTCCTTGGGTCAGGAACTCGAGTCGATTTGACTGAAAGGACGGTCGCTGAACCGGCCATTAATTAAGATCCTGTGAATGGAACGAAGCTTCTTGTAGCTTTTCGTCTTGTCTTTTCCAACTTGACGATCCTCTTAGTTCCGTATTAATAATTCGACGGTTGCTTCCCAAGATAAATTTCAACTTTAGAGCCTCAAACTTTAGTCCTTCTTGCAATCTCTATTTTACAACAAAGTTTCGGATAATCTCTCCATCAGCAAAGAGAAGTTGTTTAAATATTTGCAAAGCTTTGTAACATTCTCAATGTGCTCCGAACAAGAAGCTGCGTGTTTATTGAAAAGGTAATATTGTCATTAAACAATTCGAGTGCAAAAGAATTATGATGAAATAGAAAAAAAATGTGTAAAAAAATACGTAAACAAATACGTAAACAAATAAATAAACAAATGCATAAACAAAATAAATAAACAAATGCGTAAACAAATAAATAAACAAATTCATAAAGAAATAAATAAAGAAATGCATAAAGAAGCTCAAACACGTGGATAAAAATCAAACACTAAATAATAATAAATCCTGTCGTAGCAGATTGGGATCAGCGATTTTGAATTGCTAGTGATTTTTTAAAAAATCGATGAGTAAATGCGTGCTGTCGAGGACGGAAATAGTGTTGTGTGTGAGGAAGTGAAAAGGAATATTGGGAGAAATTGAGTGAAATGGCGTTGACAAGCCGTTGTCGGAACTCTGACTATCTGTCGGAAGAAGTTGCGGAAGAGGAGTTGTCCCTTTCGAGAGGAACATTTGAACCACTAAGCGATTCTTGCGGTGAGAGTGACATGGACGGTCTTGACCTTTCCCTCTTTGAGCCTCAGGCGGACTCCAACTCATGGTGCGATAGTCGCGTACACGCCGGAACTCTTTTTCTACTTGTCGATTATTCTGGTAAGCCAGACAAAATTATACTCTATACTTACTGCTTCTTTTTCTACTTTTAAACATTACAAGAGAAAATGCACAATAAACATTGTTTTTTTTATTATCATTAGAGGTTTTTATTATCTCTTGAAGACTTTTTACTCAACCTTCAAGAGTTTATACTGTACCTTTAAGATTTATACTTTTAAGATGTACCTTTAATTTTATACTGAATTTTTAAGATTTTATGCCCAACTTTCAAGAGTTTATATATACTGAATATTCAAAATTTTGTACTGAATTTTTAAGATTTTATGCATAACTTTCAAGATTTTAGACATTCACAATTTTATATCTACATAGTAATAATTACGACGCTGAAGTTCACAATGTTTTTTTTCGTTTACGAAAATTAAAAAAGCAAATTTTGTTGTAAATTTTGTAAATATCTTTATACAGATTTTATCTTGCTTTACTTTTTTACAAAATTTATACACTAGAAATAAAAAGTGCTACTTTAACCCTAAGATTGTATTAAAACAATACGAAACAAATATAATCCAGTGAGAGGGCGCCACCGTCTATGTACTTTAGCATTTGCTCAAAATAACACAAAATGGATTTAAACCTATTTTTTTCTGTATAAATAAATAGTGGAATAATGATTGAGTATGCAAAAAATTTGCGTTTTAGTTTTTCATAAACGAAAAAAAGGTTACAAACTTCACTATCATTAATTATTTATATAACATTAAAAAGTTTAAATATGGTATTTAAGATTTTATATCAATTCTTGAAAATAGTTGACCTAGGTTTTGAGATTTTATATCTACGGTGTAAAAAGAAGTATCTTAAAAGTGACTACAAAGTTGCTTAAAGTATCTTATATTATTAAAATTGTTTGGACCGAAACATCTTAATGTCAAACATCTTATATTATTAAGATTGTTTGGACCGAAACATCTTAATGTCAAACACTTTAAGTAACTTGTAGTCACTTTTAAGATACTTCTTTTTATAGTGTAGTCTTAGAAATAATTTAGACCTAACCTAAAAGATTGTGTAGATGTATAAAAGATGTATAAAAGATTGTATAGAAGATTATAAGATAATCTTGGAAAGAGTTGAACTATCTTTAAAGATTGTAAACCTAATTTGGAAATATAGTCTTATTCTTAAAGAATTTGACCAAATTTTGAAGATTTAAAATCAACTTTAGTTAAGTTTTAAACTAACTTTTAACAATTTTTAATACCTCTTAGCAACTTTTGACTAACTCTTATAACAATCTTGAGTTTCTCTTAAAAAGTTTTAATTAGCCCTTAACAACTTTGAGGAGCTCTTAAAAAGTTTTGACTATCAACAATTTTGAGTAGCTCTTAACAATTTTGAGTACACAGAAAAAACCCAGGATCAAATTGAGTAGCGTATGCTACTCAACTTGAAGCGCACCAGAAATGAGTCGCGTAGATGGCGCTACTTTCTATGTCTACTTTCTATGTCGTTTAGCATTGCTCAACTTGAGTTGCACCAAAAGTGAGTTCAAGTTTTTTCTGTGTAGCTCTTAACAATTTTGAGTAGCTCTTAACAATTTTGATTAGCTCTTAACAACTTTTGACCAGCTCTTAGCAATCACTAGCTAACTATTAATAATTTTTATCGTCGTTTATAACAATTTCGTTTAACTCTTAAAGATTTTACATCTAATCATAAAAATTCGTCAACTGTTTCTAAGAACTACAAACCTATTCATAGAGGTAGTTGACCTGCTTTTAAAGATGTTGAATCTAAGCAAACAAACAGTTGATTCTTCCTCAAAGATTTTCGCCCAATTTCTAAACACTTTGTACCCAACTTTTAAATCATTTATGTCAAACTTCTAAACATTTTATACCCAACTTCTAAATCGTTTATGTCCAACTTCTAAATCGTTTATATCCAACTTGTATTCATTTTATACCCAACTTCTAAATCATTTATGCCCAACTTCTAAATAGTTTATACCCAATTTCTAAATCGTTTATGCCCAACTTCTAAACATTTTCCACATCTCAAATATTTAAACAATTTCCAAAGATCCTGGAATGTCCCTAGTCCGACAAATTCCTGCATTTGTCGAGTCTGAAAAATGTTAATCCATCAATAGCCACATTGTACCCGATTTTGCGAATGCCGAGATTATCTCGTAAATCAGCCTCGGGTACACGAAGCTGTATTTATTCATGTATTCGGTACGTGCGCCTGGTCCCGATAAGAAAATATGTAAGTAACGCCATGGCGCCACCGTAAGAAGTTGTCGTCTTTGTGAACAAACTTAGCGCCATTTTTAGTTCTTGTGACTTTGTAAACACGAATGTTTGCGTCCGTGAAGCACACATACCACGCGATTCTTTTTCTCTTTTCATTATACCATTATTTTTCGATGGACCCCGATCCCATTAACATACAATACCCAATAGACGCCAAGGTGTGGCCATCTCCGATGAAAAGAATATGTTTATTCGAAATTTATTGCGCCTTACGTATCACAACTTGAGAAAAATATCAACCTGAATGAGTTATATAAGCTATCTGAGAAATACATCTATTCATGATCCCTTGAAGATGTATATTATTCAGTTTATGCCGCGAAACAATTTTCATACATTAGAATTGGATTTTTACGCACGGAGACTGTTATTACGGGGATTTTTATTATATTTACAGTTTTATTGTTTATTTATTGTGTTATCTTTTGTTGCTTTTTTTGCCTAGAGTTTTGTAGTTTATTTATTGTGTTATGGTTTTTATTTTATTCGCAAGTTTATTACATTGGTTTTATTTTATTCGCAAGTTCCCTTGTAGAAAAATTTCGTGGCGCTAGCTAGTAGCGCAAGTTTATTACATTGGTTTAATATTATTTACAAGTTTATTATTATATATCCATGGGTTTTCCTTTATTTGGAGATTAATAACATTTATAGCTTCTATTCTTAATTTTATTCCTTTATTGCGCTTGAAGTTTTTTATTTATTATTGCCTTTTAATATTTAGAGTTTTATTGCGATTATATATTGTATTGTGTTTATACCGTTCACAATGTTTATGGTTTTAATTTTATGGTTATATATAATGTATTAATATAAGGTATTAATATTAACCAAGTTAAAGTCCACAACGTTTTTAATCAACGATTTAAACTACAAATATCTTTCTATTTATTTTTTCTTTCCAATTTTTAACTCAAAAAATGTTTTGAAATGTATTTTATTTAACAAATTTTGTTAAAAAATATTGTAGGCAATAATTTGTATAATATTCCACTTAGTGCGTATTAATTTTTTTTAATCGTTGACAAAACGTTGTGGACTTCAACCAGGTTAATATTAATATTATTAGGTATTAAGATATTAATATTATTAGGTATTAAGATATTAATATTATTAGGTATTAAGATATTAATATTATTAGGTAATAAGATATTAATATAAGATATTAATATGAGGTATTAATATAAGGTATTAATATTTTATAATACCATATACTGATTTATTCTTTTCCACGTGCTCGTGTTTTTTATATTGTCAGTAAAGTGATGCTTTTTTCGTAGTCAAATCCAGAAGGATTGTTTAGAATTATTCAGAGAATGTAAATTTCCACAGAGACGTTGTTGAATTAATAGCAATCTTGATAATCTGAGAGATAAAAATACAGCTGATGTTAAGTGCGCGGCTTTAACCTCTTGGAAGGGAAACCACAATTTTTATCCGGAGTTTTTTCCACGTAATGCCCTCGAGCATGTTGCTTCGTTGGCACCTATTGCAGGTAATCTTCCTGGTTGTAATAAATCTATGTACGTAAACGACTCTCGTCCTTTATAGCGCTTGGATCAACATCTAACAACCTCCCTTTTCTCATCCCACTACCCTCTAGACAAAAAAGATTTCAGCAAAACTCTCAAGCGCAAAATTTCGTTAATTATCCCCTCAAGCTTCTTACAATAAATTTTTTAACCCTCTCTTTCTAGCCTCATTATAGATCTTCTTTTACAACCTCAGCTTCACTTTTACTAAGTTTATTTCAACTTGTCCTTAAGTTCATTTTTAGGAATTGACTCAAGTTTGTTTTTTGTAATTCAAGTTTATAGTAACTCAAGTTTGCTTTTAGTAATTCAAGTTTATAGTAACTCAAGCTCACTTTTAGTGACTCAAGTTACGAAGAAAAAATTGACAAATGGTTCTGACTTTAATATCCAGCCAATAAATCATATCATTTTTCATGTTCTGGATATTTAGCTTCTGACAGCTGACAAAATGTTTTCAAGAAATTTCGCATATATTTAGAGTTTCGTAAATCGATCAGGCCTGGATTAAAAATAAATATTTTCATATCATATGTGCCTTCGACCCACTTTTAAAGATTGACTTTTCCTTGGTTGCCTGAAATAGCAGATATAGATGAATTCTTTGAATAACAATGAAGGTGTTGCTACAACGTCGGAAAGGCTGACAGACACACGATATCCGGTTTTCCTTGCTCTAGCTATTTTATTTAACTTCGATACGAGACAGTTTCTAATCACTCGCAAATTATCTCTAGATCGTTTTTTACTTTTTCTTCTCGATGCTATTTTACCCATTTTTCTATAACTCCTATTTCTTCTCATTGCTATTTACGCATAGCACGTATTACGCTATTACGTATGCTATTTGCTACATAGCTCCTATTTTTTCTCGATTTTATTTACCTTTTTTCCGCGATGTGTTATTTTTCGTCTAGATGCTAATTTACCGATTTTTGTGGACCCTGTTTTTCTTCTCGATACTATTCAACTAATTTTCTTCTCGATGCTATTAACGTATTTTTCTTCTAGATGCTATTAAGGTAATGTACATTAACAAACGCATTGTACGTTATCAAACGCATTGTACGTTATCAAACGCATTGTACGTTATCAAACGAACAAAGTTAGTAGATATTCAATTTTCAAAAACATATATGTAAATTTCTTTTTATTCTTTTCTTTTCTAAATTTCTTTTTCTTTTCTTTTTATTATTGAAAAATATTGGAAACTATTGGGAAATAGTGGCAAATTTAAGTTAATAAAAGTTTAAAAAAAAGTTAAAGTAAAAAGTTAAAGTAAAAAGTTAAAGTAAAAGTTAAACTAAAACTTAAAAGTTTAAGTTTTAGTTAAAATTGAAAAATATTAACATTTCGATTTTTCTGGTGATTGGTTTTGCGATTGAAGGTGGTTGGAGGAATTTGTTGGCATAAGACTAGAATATTCCGGGAGGGTATATTGGCGGTGAAACTAATGAAGAGCGTGGAGTAGTGTAGGTGCTGACGGAACCTACAACAACACTGAGAATTCATTATTCTGAAATGAACATCGCATAGGAATTAATAGCGTGCGGCCATTAGCAGCCGGAAATTGTTGAGATTAAGGTTCTAGGCACATCTCTGTTTCGACCAGGTAACACCTAAATGCAGTGTAGAGATGTCGACAAAACTTGTGCCATTTTCTGCAGAGTTTGCAATTCCCTGGCATTTACAACCATTGTAAAATTGCTCCCTTAATTGCGATTCCGCGTGGCACCTCTTTATTGACGACTGGATAGCAGCCTCTTAATATCACTTTCAAAAGCCGATGTTCTTCAGTATCTTTTTGCAAAATAATCCCAGTTAGCGAATTTCTGTTTAAAACTGTAGGGCTAGTAAATTTGTAATTACTGCAAAGGGTTATACAGCAAATGGTTCTTTTTCGCAATAGTATTTTTAGCTATACAGAGATTTATAAAGAATAAAAGAGATTGTGATTATAGATTTTTGTTCAGATTTTTCTTTTTAAGAGTTAAATTAGTTTTTGTTCTTATTAACTTTTTCTAATCAAACAATCAATCAATTTATCGAAATCCAAGCTTCCTTATACAGAAAGTTTTATCTGCACTGAGAGAAAAGAATTCGTGAAACAAGAATAAAAATATACTTACAACTTATTCTTGTTTCAAGAATATTTTCGATTCGTTATAAGAATTTTTATAAGAATAAAGTAGATTAGATCCAATGCATTTTTGCATTGAATCAAGAAAACTTTTCTCTCAGTGTGTTTCCATATTATAGTAACGTAAATCTAAACCACCCTTCAACTAAAAATAGAAATTTTTTAATAAAAATTTGTATTCAACTAAAAATATAAATTTTTTAATAAAAATTTGTATTTTTAGTTGAAGGGTGGTTTAATACAAATTTTTATTAAAAACTGTGTATTTTTAGTTGAAGGGTGGTTTAATACAAATTTTTATTAAAGAATGTGTATTTTTAGTTGAAGAGTGGTTTAGACTTACGTTTGTTTAGAATTGAAGCCATGGAAATGACAGCTTGTTAAAATAAACAAGAAACCGTCCTCGAAGTGTTCTTTTCAGTGTTGTTTAATGGCTGTTTTCTTCGTAAGACGTAATTAACTGTCATTTTCAGGCTTCAAATGGTCTTCTTTCTTCATAAAACTGACATATCACGTTTTCTTATCTGTGCTAAAATTATCAGCGAAAACTTCTTTCTTATTTTAATATTATAGCACACACAGTAAAAACAAAGTCTTAAACCGTTTACATCTTAAAACCAAAATGACTGAAAATCAGCTAATTTTATGGCTTAAAACCAGATTAAGTCAGTTTTATCTTGATGCTGAAATTTAGTTGAAATTGGAGCTGATGTAAATGGGTTCAGTCTAAAATGTTCTGAAAGTAAGACTTCTTTTTTACAGTGCACGGCATTACGAAACAGTTAATATAATTAATATTCATTAGAATCGACACGAGCTGATAATAATTTAAGCCCAAAGAACCAATCTTTGCAATAGAAGAAACTCAGAGTAGAAACAAAATGTTAAATTTCAAGAGGAACTTCTATTTTTGCAGGTATGTGCCTGTAAAATTCCAATTTATCTTGGAATTTAACAGACGATGCATTGAAAGAGAATATTTTGTTTTTTCTGTGAAATAGGATAGAAAATAGAGTTAAAAAAAAAATTGTAACTGTAAAAAATATTTATACGAAATTTAGTGTCACGTGTAAGAAACACGTATTCATATCATGATACTAAATTTAGTGTCCAAGAAGTTAGCAACGCCATGTTGAAAATTTGCAAATATTAATTTTGTGCTAATTTGTGCTAATTTTGTGCTAAATTGTGCCGCAAAAAGT
>WNHD01022877.1:0-10786 GCA_011057455.1 Ganaspis sp. Gsp50
TGTTCTCGAATTAGCAAATAAATATGTATATTGAAAAGCTCACCATGTTTCCTCAGGAGTATTTGATCCATATAAATACACAAATGCCGACATGTGTAAGATCCATGCGATCACTTATGAATCTTTGATGGAAGACGAGGAAAGTCAGGTCCGAGGCTTCGTTCATTTCGCAGACGGTGCAGGTGTCAGCTTTCCTCATTTAACCCTCTTCACTCCAAAAGAAGCAGTTCGTATCGTCAAAAACGGCGAAGTAAGCCAGTCTATTCTCCTAAAGGAAAAAATGATCAAGTAGAAACTGTAACAAAAATATTTCTCATGTTAATTCAATTTTTTCCTATTAATTCAATTCTTTTTTTTTTTAACAAAAACGTGAATTCGAAAATTCGAACGCGAATAAATTATCAATTTTACGGTCTGATTGGTTTAAACTTTTAATCCATTTTTTAAACTCTAGCGCTCATAATTTTGTATTTTCTTAACTTAATCCCATTAGCAAATATTGAATAATTTCAAGAAACAAACTTGTGATATTTGCAAGAAATAATTTATCAAAGCGATGGTGGTATTTACATATCCAGTTTTCTCGTTGATGACTTTCATCCAAATTCTAATTCTAATTTCGAGTCTTTTTTCGAGTTAGAATTTAGAATGTAGGTCGCTGAATAAAGTTCGTTTTCGTTGACCCAGGAAAGATTTCGTGCTCTTACCCGAGTGCAGCTTCCAAGGCCATTCACGTAATAAAATTTCATAATATTTCCAGAGTCTCGAAAGACAGAAAAACCGGTTTCGATCTTTCACCGTTTAAGTGAATAGTAAATTTGCCTTGCGAAATCTATCAGCTGAAAAGTAATTCATTGAAACGCAGTCGGCTAAAATAAATGAAAAAACCATTTTACTTTTGTTTTGTCTAGCGAACCGTTCCGATGAGACACAAAGAAGTTCACGCAATCAATGCTCATCCCTCGCTCAAGTTTGCCTTGGATTTTGGAATGTCTCTGATTTCAGAAAAGATTAAAAGTCGAGTGAAAATTTATACCAGCCTTGAAGATGCAAAAAACAGTAAAATGGACACTAGTATGCTTCCAAAAGAATATGGTGGTACTATACCCATGAAAGAAATGATTGGTAAATTTATAATATAAACAGTGCTAAAAATAATCATACAATTCTATTTTTCTTCTATTCTACAGAATTATGATTCATCTTGTTTCATTTTTTTTATCATGGAGAGAATTCTTTCCTCTTAATGATTACTTTATCATAACGTGCTGTCTTCATCATTTTGCTTCCTCATAGAGAAGCCTTGTTTAATTTTATATTATCCAATTTTCAGATCTCTGGCGAAAGGAGCTTTATGAAATTCGACCAACGCTTATGAAAAACGATAAGATGCGAGTCCGCATGGAAATGTACTCGGACAAGGCGAGAGAAGGTGCGGTATCAGCTTTAAAACAGGGAATGAATTGCTTCGCAGCATCTTCCAATGCGGATCCCACAATTCACGGAATTAGCGGATCTTTCAGAAAATTGGAAGTAGATTAATGCTCGTATTAAGAAAAAAGTAATCTAAGTTAATTGTATTAAGATAATCATAATAGTCTGCAGTCTATTTTTGATGAAATGATCTTTTCTTTCACAAGAAAATATTCAACTATAAATGATTTTTTATCTAATGAGGATGTTCGTTTTTATACTTTCACTTATATAATGATATAATACGGCAATTTTCTTATACTCGCACCTTGTAGTTCAACATATCAGCATGCAAACTTGTACAGTTTCGGAATAAATATATTTTATAGTAACTATCTTTAAGATTTTATTTATTAAATTCATTTTTTTTTCAATTAGCTTAGGATCACTTATTGACTTATAATTCATTCAATTCATACTTTTATAACTATACAACTTATCAGCAGCATCTGTGGAAAACAGTTTTATATAAAAAATACTTTCTAACAGCACAACGTGCGATTAATTCACTGAAATAATTATATATAATTTTTGAATCAGAAACTACTTTTTCTCATCATCTTCTGATTCTGTTGTGTCCCATTCATAATACTCTGGAATAGAGATTTTTTGACGCTTTGGCTCAGGTTCTGTTTGCAAACTTTCAATTTTTGATTCTTCTTCCTTTTCACTGGAATCAGAGGAGCCAGATGTCGAAGCAGGTGAACTTGAGGAATCATTTGATGAATTTGCCTTCTCTTTGACAGAAGTATTTTCATCCCACTTTGATTCAACATTCTTGTCAGTATTTGATTTTTTATTTTTCGAAAACTCTTCTTCGTCAGGATCTGAATCTCTCGAATGTTTTAGTTTCCTTTTGGATCTTCTGTGTTCCTTTGACCTGTCTCTTTCGTGACTCTTTTTTCTGTGTCTGCTTCTGTCTCTTTTGGAACGATGACTTCTACTGGAATATTTTCCGTCAGACCTTCGGTGCCTTGAATCGCCATTTCCGTTTCTGTACTCGTCATTGTATCTCCTTGAACGCGAGTTTGAATTTCTGTGTTTTGAATAATACTCCTCATCAGACATATCTTCATAATCTCGACCAAATCTATTATCATTATAATTTCGAGATCTGCTGGAAGACGCATAATTGCTACGTTTTGAGCTTTGATAACGATCGTCTGGATATCCACGACCTCTTTTACGTTCATCTGGCTCAGGATCGGGGGAATCCCACCTCCAGTTTCTACTAGTTTGTTCCACTTCACCTCGTGTCGAATCTTCCCAATTTACTTTATGTCTGTAAAAAAACACTTTTGTTATTCAACTGAATACATTTTGATTTTAAAAGAAAAATGTAACCAGGTCATATTTAGAAACCTTTTCGAGCCAAAATTATACATTTTAATGATTATCTATTTTACGTTTTTAGAATAAAAAAAAGAAACAAAATTTTAGAATAAAATAAAAAAAAAATAAACACACAAAAAGAACTACAAAAGAGAAATTGACTGATAGAATAAAAAAATAATTTTACTTTTTTATTAAAAGGTCAATGGACAAAAGAAATTAAATTATACTTTTAAATAATAAGATTTAGAATAAGGTTGAGTTTTAAAGCAAATTTTGGGTATTATTTATTCTAAAAAGCGAAAGAAAACTAACCTGTGACTTTCGCTTCTTCGACTGCTGTCGTCTGTCTTTTTAGCCCACCTTGGAGGACTTCTAACATAATATTCATTATTAGGATTTCTAAACACATGTAAAAAATTACAAAATCTTCCTTTTGGACATCTGGACATTCCACAAATTGCAGTCCTCCATGATTTTATGCCCGCAAATTCACAGTGAATTTGTCGTCGCGCAAACCAACGTCCCTTCAATTTTCGAACAGCTCTGTAACATAAATTTTCAACATACAATTTGCAAGAAAAATAAAAAGTATACACAAGCTCTGTAACATAAATTTTCAACATACAATTTGCAAGAAAAATAAAAAGTATACACACATTTAAAACGAAACTTTTGACAAAAAAAAGGAATAAATAATTTAAGGTTGCTACAACGATCTGATTTAAAAAATTTTATAGCAATCCTAAATCCAGTTTTTACTATTTAGAACTAATTTATGAATTTTAGAGCTTTTTTTCAATTTGGAACATTTTTTTCAATTTTAGAACATTTTTTTCAATTTTAGAACATATTTTTCAACTTTAGAATTAATCATGAATTTTAGAACCAAGAAAACTTAATTATTTAATTAGCATTATAACTAAAGAGAATCATAATTAATTCAAAAGTAATTTTAGTGCTTTAGGAATTTTTGTGTTTTAGAAATTATTTCTAAATTCTAGAACTTCCTTTTCTGTTGCATCTTACTTTTAATTTAAAAATTTATTTTCCAATGTTTTAAAGATGAAAGATTTATTTTCAATAGCACAATTCATTTTC
Source organism: Ganaspis sp. Gsp50 (assembly GCA_011057455.1). Taxonomy (NCBI): domain Eukaryota; kingdom Metazoa; phylum Arthropoda; class Insecta; order Hymenoptera; family Figitidae; genus Ganaspis; species Ganaspis sp. Gsp50. Next base: position 3,907 of record WNHD01022877.1, read on the forward strand.
AAACATTTGTTTATTTTTGAATATTGAAATTAATTTTTCAAAATTTTATTTATTTTAAATGAAATTAATTATTTATTTTAAATGAAATGAATTATTATTTATTTTAAATGAAATTAATTATTATTTATTGAAAATGAGATTAATTATCATTTATTAACTTATTTACATGGTTATTGGAATTTTAATTTAAATCTTCTAAGATTGTTGCAGATTTTCCAGATTTTTCAGATCTTTTTTCACTATACTATTACAAATGTAATTCCGGTAAATCTTCAAGTAAATAAGTCACAAAAGAATGATATTCTTAAATACTCTCAAATGAACTAATCGCTTTTATTATAGACGGTTCAACTTAAATATTTATATTTTAAATAGCCTGAAATAATTATTCCATTTCTATAAATATTGAAAGCAATAATTGAAAGAAATATCCATTTACAATTTTTAGTTAACAAGAATGTTTTAAACATTCTAATGAAATATTTTAGTGATAAATTCGAAGGACATTTCACAAGTTAAAATAAAAATGAACTACATATTTCAGGTTTGTAAGACAACACAAACATTGCAACCCCATTATTTTGAAAAAATATTTCTTTACCTTGCTGCTTCTCTTTCGGTATAATATTCCACATAAAGGTTTCCTCGAAGATGAGGTTCACAATTCCTGCAGAATTTCAAAGTCTTAATTTTACCAAAACTTTCAAGTTCAGGTACAACATCTCTGTAAAATTCTTCAAAATGTTGTTTCAATTCTGCACTGTCGTATTCAAGATGAGAATCAAAGTCACAATCGCCAGGACTTACTTCCAAAGAGTAATGAGAATAAAATCCAGGAACAAGAATAACTTTACTAAGACCAACTTTTTGATGATTTCTTGAACATACATCACCATACCTGAAATTAATAATAAAAAAAGAAGGAATGAAAACATCACACTTAATTCAAAATAATGTACTTTGAGTAATGTATTTTAAAAAAGTACTTTGAATAATTTACTTTGAATAATGTACTTTAAAGAAGTACTTTGAATAAAGTACTTTAAAGAAGTACTTTGAATAATGTACTTTAAAGAAGTACTTTGAATAATGTACTTTAAAAAAGTACTTTGAATAATGTACTTTAAAGAAGTACTTTAAATAATGTACTTTAAAGAATACTACAATAAATATTTTAAAGAAATAAATTTTGCTTACCTGCAGGACCCTGTTTTCGTAAAGAATTGACAAATCTCCGATTTTCCTGGCTGAGTTTCTGTAATAAATCGCATAAACTCGGGTGTCTTAGCTCCATTGTCAATGTAATCGTTGATTTTATTCTGTATATCCTCTTGCTTTTTTAATTCTTTCTCTATTCGACGTTTCTCTTCTTCCACCTTTTTGCGAATAGCTTCTTGCTTCGTTTCGTACTCCTTTCGAATCATCTCTTCTTGTTCTAATTGTGCTTGACGTGCTTTTTCTCTTCGTTCTTGCAGAGCTCTCCATTCCTCTTGAGCCTTCAGCTTTTCACCAGAAAAACATTTATATTATCACCAACATTCGACATGTTTTTAAAAAATTGTAAAATTAAATTTTTTCAAACTATAAATATTCTACAATTATATAAATACAATCATATAAATACAATCATATAAATACAATGTAGCTTCTACAATTCTACAATTGAATAATAAAACCATTACTACCAATAAATAAAAGTGTGTTCAGGCGGATCGAATCGTGAAATAATTGATCAGATGTGATTGATATAAAGAGAATAATATGTTATTGGAAAAGCTCTACAAAAAAGGTGAAACCTTGAAATAAATATGTACCTTTTGTTTCACATGAAGTTAATTTTTAAAACATCGAATAAACAATTAACAAAAATTAAAACTATAAGTGGCTGTTATCTAAAAGAGGTTATACAATACAAAACAGGTTATAATTTTTTATTCAAATTTTCTTTCTAAAAAACTTTTGAGAGAACAATTCCAAATTATATAAAACTTACGATAAAATAATCCGGTGGTTTTGGTGCGCATAAAGTATTGCTATTTGATATCATAATTAAAAAGTTGTCAATTTACGCACGTGTCAACATTTATAAACAAGTGAACAAATTTTCTGTACTACTAGTAGTTTTTCAACTCAAAATTAATTGAATATTTTTGATTGAAAACATGAATGACAATAAATTTCAAAATTGATTCAATTTCGAACTATTTATTCGAAATGTAAGTAAAATATTCTATGCTATAAAAAATTAAATTCTAATGAAAATAAAAGCAAATTTCTAAAAACTATTCTCTCGAGTGTAGTTGTCAGATAACTAAACTTGAATAAACCTCGTTGAGAAACAGTTGTCGAGGAGATGGATTTGTTATAATCGATAAAATTCTATACAATACTATCTTATATCCTCTATTCTAGAAGGCTATACTCTAACTATTATTCAAAAGCATAATATATTAAAATGACAGGTCAATTACCTTGTAGACCAAAGAATAATTTATTTATCCAAACTTTCATGATTAAATTAAAATTCCAAAATACTCCAAGTATTAAAGTTTCATTTTGAAACTTTCGTTTTTATAAATAAAATCAAAGTGCAAAAAATGTATTTGAAATTATTTACTAACCTCCTTCTCCAGCCACTCATTTTCCTTTTTAATTCGTTCTTCTTCTTCCAAGATTTCTTCTTCTTTTTCTTTAGCTTCGTTTTCTTTCATCAAATTTAAATAGTCCGCGTTTTTTTCTAGCGCTAACTTCAGACGTTCGGATTCGGCGTCGCGATCCTGAGCAGCTTTACGACGAAGACGTCTTCGTCGTTCTTTTTTTACCTTTTGTCTCCATTTTTTATGACTTGGTTTTTGCGCACTACTAATATCCATTACTACACATTTCTACCACAAAGGAACTTTTCACAGCCCTATTTAATTGACAATTTCTGTCACGTTGACAATTAAATGTCTTGCATGAGAGGCGAAATTTATAGCAGACGACACGTGCTTTCTGATAAAACGCCATATTCACAAAATTTTTTAATCAGATTTTTCACTTTTGATCACTAAATTCAACTACATCGTATTTAAAATAACATTTAATTGACACATAAAAATTACATATTACACATTTCGTATACTTTAAAAATACTAATTTAAAAAATATAAGACATTTCTCAGGACATTGTTAGAATAAACAAAATCAGTCCACCTGGTGGAAACGTTTTAAAACGTTTCTGTACTTGTGTATATTCGGAAGACACAGAGAATAATTAAACATTTTTTGAATTAAATAACTTTTTTAGAAACATATTCAAAATATTTCTGTAGTATCACTGGTGTAATTAATACACAAATAAAACAATGGCCAACAAAACTCCAAGATGCGGAAGCCAAAGCGGTCTAATGGTAACACAGCGGTTGCGCAGAAGATGATAACGAGTTGACCAATAGGAACGTTGCGCAAAAAATTTAAAAATTGAATAATAACTGCCAAATTAGCAAAAAAGCGCATAAACTTGGTTCTCGCAATATGTTTTCTTTCTTTTACAAAAGTATAAATATTGTTTTTAAACTTGTTATGTATTTTCGTATTAAGTTTATAAAATTATGTTGCAGCAATGTTGGCGTAATATTTTGCAATACTTAGGCAATGTAGGGATCTGATTATCTGAAATCCTCGTGCATCACTGATCACAATGCAGTTTTAAATGAAATCAATTGTTAGTAAACACTTTTTTAAATATTGTTTTTATAACAATTTTCAAGAAAACTTTGCTAAAATTTATTGCATAACTCAGTAATTTACACCTTTTTGTAGTTTAAAAAGAAGTTTTACAAAATGATAGAAATTGAGGGGAAAACAATAGCGTGACAAAAGCAATTCTGTCAAAATACACCGCACTTTCAACCTTTTGTTACTGCCAAATTGGATTCACGTTAAATACTGAAGCAAAAGTTAATGATAACGTTTCGATTGTTTGCAAAGTAAATTAACAAGTAAGTAAAATATGTTTATTATCAAATTCCTTTTTTATTAAAAAATTAAAAACATTTGGTCTAAAAGTATAGTTTTTAGGTTATGTCATTGTAAACATTTGTTTCAGGCCCCGGATAGCATGCAACCCGCTGTGCACGTAAGTTCTTTGGTTGCAGCAGATTTACTCCAAAGAATAAAAAATCTTAAGAAAGAAAGTATTTTTCAAGAAACATAGTATTATTCAAAGTTATATATGATTCTAAAAAACAATTTTGCATTAAAGTTACATTAGATTAATAATTGAATTTATGTTTTAATTCACCAGTATTAAATAAAAGTTAAAATCAAATGGCAAATGTTTTATTTATGAAAAAATTATTTATAAAAATTGTATTTATTAATGACAACTTTACAAGTAACTTTCACATATAAATGTATAACTAGATATAAAAAAACCTGGTTCAAAATATTAACGAAGTATAAATAACAAATGTTTTCTTTTAAAGATTTTTAAATCGTAAATTGAATTTTCATCTCCAATATATAGAATATTTCGTCTTTCTCCCTATTTTCTTGTTCCCCTTCTTTCTTTTGGCTCTCAGGTACCGTTATCAAGTCCGAACGTTGAACCAGTTGACCTATGTGCAAGAAACACGTTACATTTCCACTAAAATGTTTTCTTTCGATTCCATCAATACTTTTTTAATTTATTTCAACAATAAAAAGTGAATTCAACCGAAAACAAATCATCAAAGTCGATTTTTTATTGCATCTCCTTTATAAAGAAGAAATTTCAAGTTCAGGTGAAATAAATGTGACCGTGATTCAAGGTTGTGGTCTTTATATCCAATGACAGTGAGTGGTGGAAAAATTTTGAAAAATGTCTTCAGTTTGTGAACAATTTTACTGATGGTTTATATTTTTGATGTGGAACTGTAATTTTTATTTATTTAGAAGAAAAAAAAGAGAAGTGGAAAAGTAAGGAGAACATCTGTCTTAGAAATGAGGACAAGTATTTGAGTCGTAAGCGGTATATTGTGACGCATTGATACATTCCACGTGTTAGCCGAAAAATGCAAAACGGAAAAAGTGTTAATGCTTCAGGGAAAATGGTTGAGCCTAATACGAACGGAGTAAAACCGAAAAGTCTCCCCAATCGTAAATCTAAATTTTGGGCTTACTTTTGGTGGTTGTTTGGAGGAATTTTCGGAGCACATCACTTTTATCTGGATAGGGACGATCATGCTCTTATTTATTTATTCACTTTAGGAGGCTATTTTGGAGCAGGATGGTTGAGAGATTTGTTTAAAATTCCAACTTACGTGGCTTCTGCTAATAATGAACGCACTTACCTTGATTGGTTTACTCATCAAGTCAGGACCAACAAAAAGGTAAATTTTAATTCTTTTGCAAAAAGAAAATTAATAAAATTATATTTTATCAAAGGGATATGAAGAACAATAATTTAAATTTTGTTTTATGAAAACAATTTTATTCATTTATTTAATTTTTTATCGAAATTGAATTATATTTTATAAAAAGAATATATATAGAAAAATAAGTTAAATTGTATTAAAATAAAATGAAAGTAAAATAAATTACATTTAAATTATTAATACATTATTTTTTATAAAAAAACAGAACAATAACAGAAAAATGAATTAAATTATATTTTATCAAAAGAATGCAAAATCGAAAAACAAATAAAATTTGCAAAGAATGTTGACAAACTTGAGTTTGGTGACATCCTGATTAAATTTGAGATAAATTTTATTTTTTTATTAAGAGTTGTAAAACGTTGTTACTGTTTGAATGCGTTATTAAAATCTTATAATTTTTAATTACAATTATTCGCGTTATTTTTCTTCTGAAAAAAATAATTTGATTATAATTATATTTAATTTATTATATTAAAATTTTTAAATATTTAATTTTATTTTAATTTGATTATAATTTGATAATAATGATTATTTTTAAAATGATTATTTATTTAAGTTTTGAAAAAGATATTTTCTTGCAACCATGATTTTTTGTAATCAAAGAAAATTATTTATTGATTTTTATTTGATTATTTTAAATAAACTATACATAATTTAAAGTAATTTATTAATTATAAATAAAAATCTGTGAAATATAATAGTTTTTCATTTCATCTAATCTAAAAATATCTAATAGTTTTTCATTTTGAATTAAATATTAATTAAGTTATAACAAGTTAATTAGTAAGTAAAACAGATTGTTAAATATTCATGAAATTATTACAAACAATTCAGTAACAGAAAAGTATCAATTAAAAATAATTGTTAACTATTAATTAAATTGTTACGAATAATTGTTAATTTTTTTATTGTTCACTTTATTGAACTACAATTCTTAATTTTTATTAATTAATTAGTATTTTTGGAAATAATTTGTTTTCTTCGTTTTAGCCTCAATTTTCAACAGTGCGATTCTTAGGATCCAGTTGTGTTTCCTATTTATTTGGACAACTAGTCTACATATCAATACCAGATGAAGAAATTAATGGAATCAATTTTCGACATCTCATAATTCTCGTACCATTTGCTGTTGCTTTTGGTAAAAATAAATTAGTATTTTAAAAAAATAATAATCCACTCAAAAAATTCGATTTTAATAGAATTTCAATCTATTTATTTTGAATAAATTTAAATAGCCAAAATTTATAGATTTGAAATACTCTCACTTAGTATTTTCATTTATCATTTTTATTTGTTATTTTTATTTATTATTTTATTTATTGTTTTTATTTATTATTTTTATTTAATATTTTTATTTATCATTTTTGTGTATTATTTTTATTTATCATTTTTGTGTATTATTTTTATTTATCATTTTTGTGTATTTTTTTTTATTTATCATTTATGATCCGGGATTTTAAATCACTGATCATTTGAGC
>WNHD01022886.1:0-10714 GCA_011057455.1 Ganaspis sp. Gsp50
ATAGTATGATAGTATAGTATGATAGTATAGTATGATAGTATAGTATGATAGTATAGTATGATAGTATAGTATGATAGTATAGTATGATAGTATATCAATAACAGGTTAATAGTGCATAGCATTGATATGTTAATGGAAAAGCAATGATACACATTATTAATAGCGTAGCAATGTGTTGACAGTATAGCAATAATAAGTCAATAGTATACAGCAAAGATACATTAACCAGTAGGCTACCGGAAAACCTATATTTAGGCTTAATTGCTGGATGTTCCAAACGCCGGTAGCAAACAGGTTAATAGTATACCAATGATACATTAATAACATAGAAACAATACGTCAATAGGATAAAAATGATATACGCTAACAGCATAGAAATGATAAGTTAATAGTATAGCATTGATATAGGTACATGTTAATAGTATTGCCCTGACAAATTCATAGTGCACCAAATAAGATATTAAAACAATAAGAGTTTCAAAAGTCCCCATCATTCTTCATATCATTGCAAGTGTCACAAGCTGCTAATGGTCCTAATTTGATAAAACAGCATTGACGCAACGACTTAGGTTTCAATTTCAAAATCAGGAAGTGAACCAGCCTTTGTTATCAATGATTGTAAAAACACTTTCTTGAAAAAACTCAAAAAATTCAAGTCCTACGAAAACAAACAGGACCACAAAATCCTGTCAATCATGTTTGTTCCACAACTCCGAAAATGATTAGATGTATGAAAAATTGTGTCAACTATGACCCAGAAAATCTTGCAAAGATGTTGAGGTCTATAATGGATGAGATGTAAACATTGGCAGATGTAAACAATGAAAGATATAAACAATGGAAGATGTAATTATCGAAGAAGTAACCATGGAAGATGTAACTATGGAAGATGTAACTATGGAAGATGTAACTATGGAAGATGTAACTATGGAAGATGTAACGATGAAAGATGTAACTATGGAAGATGTAACGATGAAAGATGTAAAAGGTTTTATTCAGTGATATCTAAAATGCTTTACTGGATACACTAAAGCTCATGTTGGTACATAAATCACAGAGTACATAAAATCAAATTTTAGAAGAACCTCTAATTAAACGATACCCATCTTTTTGGGGGTAAATGATTGAAAAAATGTCCTTTAGAAGAAATGGAACCTACTTTGAAAGGGTTATTTTTAATAGAGGGTTGTTGTAAAAAGGAAAAAATGCATGTCTCGAAAAGATGGAAAGTTGAGAATGAGATGGTTGTCACGTGAAGGTGATCACTGATGCACTACTGGACACTACCGGCACATTGGCTGCTGCTGCTGAGATGGCCCGGTTGGACTGATTGCGATTCTACCTCTGCTCCTGACTAATGCTGTATTGTGCTTTGCAATGCTACTCCTTCCCTCCCGACGAACCACCTTCTCTTCAGCTTCTTCTTCCTCTTCCTCCATCGTCTCTTGCTCTGCATTGCCCCCACTGTGAAAATCGAGGTAATAGGTCTAAATACTGGAACATGTTACAGTGACCTACGTGTAAGGTGTAAGCATAAGTACACTGACCTTACCTCGGACCTTCGACTCATCCGGGTCTGATGAAGCGAGATTTACTCATTCACGTCATGTGACAATCCTCTACCAATCTTCCTTCTTGAATCTTGACTCTACGGATCGACACCCAATATGCATCTTACCCTTGACACCAAACTCAGGATCGTCCAAATATTAATGCAGAAAAATTCCATTTTTTGTAATTTTCAGTATATTTATTTGTGTCTGCCCATGCTGAAAGAGACCTTAATGTCAAACGAAGTTTAGGTTATGTTTGTGCTCTTTAGATTGAAACTACAAAACATAATTAACTGTCAATACAAACCGTTAGTGTTTACGACTTTATTAGACCAAAAATATTCGGTAGAAACTATCTTTAATTGTACATAGTTCAAAATGAGTATTTAATCAAGTCATCAAAACTTGGATAATAAATTTCAAGCATATTCGGCCATCTTTTAGCAAACTTGTCGGCCATATTGGATCCGCCATTTTGAGTTTAACAAATCTGTCTTTATATTTGTATTAAGCATTCCTAGAAACTCTTATTTACCAAGTTTTATGTAGATCGGTTAACATTTGTTAAAGTTGTTAAAGTTGTACATTTTGTACATTAACACTTTTGAAACAGTTAAATTGTTTACACATATCGTACATTATATATGATATATTATCATATTTTATACAAATTTTAATAGTACGCAAATCTATCCTTCAATATCTACAGTTATGATTAATTGGGTATCGATTAGTTTTTATTAGTCTCTTTTTAATAAACCCAAAATTACCCCAAAATTTTAATTACCACAAAATTTTGGGGTAAATGTAAACAGACTCAGTTATAAACGATTCAAGCTCACATATAATTTTTATTACCCCATGAAATTGTTCCAGGGAAGTGAAATAACAGCCTAATAAAAAAAAGAAACCAAAAGTTTTAGCCAAAAATGAAAAAAACTGAGTTAATGCTTTGAGTTAGAAAAACTGCAGTAAAAATTACTTATTGGATTCTTACTGTTATTGATTCATTTAATTTATAAAAAATGAATTTGCGCATAACAAGAAAACCACCAACGATCAAATACTATTGGAAAAACAAATTGAAACAAATTGAAACAATTAAGAATTTTATTTTGTAAAATCGTATTTTATTTACCCACTGTGTAATGATTGGTTATAAACTTTTTAGTGTTTATTGACACACTCTTGATGACACATTCAACGTATAAAAAATTAAGAGCAAATATAAAACGTGGTGGACCCAGTTTCCGTCGAGGACCCAGTTTCCGTCCACTTTTACAAATTTACCCTATTATAATGTAAATTAACTTATTAAATTATTGTATTATCGTTAACATAGAATTAATTCGGTTGGTTGACATAAAAACATTGAAGCAATTAGATGAATTACGAAAGTTAAAATCTAAATTAGAGTGGACGAAAACTGGTCCCTGGGCGACAACTAGGTCAACCACGTTATTCATGGTTTTAAGCAATCGAATTGTTAGAGTAGCAAATTTTGAAAAATGATTAAATACTGCAGAAAGAAAACAAAATTAAATAACTTGAATTAAGAAAATAATATTACAATAAGGTTTTCAAAAATCATTTTTACAGTAGATCATCGTTTAGAGATTAGCACGTGCGAAACACGATCGCAAATCTAAATAGAGAGGACAGACTGGGAGGTCAACTTTCTATTTCACTTGTTAGCTATACTCTCGTTTTATTATAGAGTCGCATGATTATTATACTGTCTTATTTGTTTTTCCAAGACTTTCGCTGAATTGACAAAAATTTGTACAACTGGGTTACTTATAGAGGGGATTAGATTTGTGCAATATTGAGAGCTGGATTAAACTTTTTTTAATTCAAATTAATTTGTTTACGAAGGAAAGTCACTTCTTTTTTCGAACATACACACAAAAGGCAGTATTATATAAATGGGTCAAGCTCAGCGGTCGTGAATTATTCACCTTGAGTATTAGTCGTTCTAATCTGGACCAGCATGATTTTAAGAAATAATCATTAACACTTTTGAAAATTTGAATGGCTTAATTGTATATTTCCAAGAATTCCATAATGAACACAGTATTCACATTATGATAAAAAGCTTCTAATGAGGCATCTTTATTTCGTATTAACTGAATGAATAATTCTAGGCAATTTTAATTGACAATTAAGATAACCTTTTGAAACATATTTCATGTCAAAACAAGGGAAATAGACCATTTTCGAATTTCTGCAATTGTTACTTAGAATCCATTTAGAATGCATAAAATATATACCTGTCATTAAAATGAATGAAAATTTATTGTTTCTCATAAAATCTTTAACACTACACGTTTTATTGTTAATTAACTGTAAATGTGAAGAGGTATAAATGTTATATAAACTTGACATTTTTGTACTATTTATTTTTTTTACACAATATTGAAGAAATAAACGATCGTCAGATTGATGATACTCTTCGAGTTCTAAAATGTAAATAATAAACTTTGTAATCAGTGTTCATGATAAAAATAAAAATATTTAGAATAATGATAATAATGTAAATAATAATATGAATAATAATAATATTAATAATAATAATAATAATAATAATAATGATAATAATAATAATAATAATAATAATAATAATAATGATAATAATAGTAATAATAAGTAATAATAATAACAATAATATTCTTATATTAATATGTAATAATAATTAAACAACAAAAAATTCTTGTTAATAATAATAATATATATTGGATTTTTAAATATTAATGTAAAATTCGTGACCCCAAAAACTTTTAAATAGTAAATTTTATTTAATATATGTGACTGGTCATGGTGAAAGGGACCTCCGCTGCAATCAAAGTTGAGGTTATGTTTGTGTTTTTTGCAATGAAACTACAAAAAAGTGATCAACTTTTAAAACAAACCATTGATATTTAAGTCTTCATTAGATCCAAAATATTCAATTAATACTGATTTTGATTTAACATAAGTAAAAATGAACGAAAACTGTCACCAAACATAACCTCCTCTTCGTTTGCAGCGGAGGTCCCTTTCACCATGTCCAGTCACATATATATAACAGAATTTAACGATTGAATTTTATTTAAGTTTGCATCAACTTTACATTATAGACCGCCATTTTGTATCGGCCATTTTGAATTTGGAAATTTATGAGATCAGATTTTTATTCAGGATAACAAAATATAAGTTGACCCTTTGAAACAGATTTATCATCATTTGTCTTGACACAATTGTTAAAATATCAACTTTCATGCTAAAATATCAACTTTCATGCTAAAATATTCAACTTTAATGTAATTTTTGTTAGGTTAAAAGATGTTCCATACTCTTTGTTGTTTTCTCTACTCTACATAGAAAATAAGCTTTAATTATTTTCTTTTTTCTATTTATATATTAAGAGCATGTGATGAAAAATGACGTTGATGGTCACGTGACCCATAATGCAAATTTTTTCCCCCATTTTACTCTTAAAATAGTAAACATATCGTTATGAAATTTGGTATACGTTTTTAAAATATCATCAGAATGGTCTGTCTGGTATGAATTTACTAATAATTTTGCTCAAAAGTTATTTTATAAATTCAGATATGAAAAATCAACTAAGTTTAAAATCTAATTTTATAAAATAACTTTTGGACAAAATTATTAATAAATTCATACCAGACAGACCATTCTGATATTTTATAAACGTGTACCAAATTTCATAATGATATGTATATTATTTTAAGAGTAAAACGGCGGAAAAAATTTGCATTGTGGGTCACGTGACCACCAACGTCATTTTCCATCACATGCCCTTAACTATTTTATTTTTCTATTTATTAATTTATATATCAACTTTATCCAATGTTACTATTTTGTTACAAAATTTTACAAAATCTATCACTCACAGATTATCTACTGTAAATAATTACGCGTAGTAAAATGCCTTCTAAAACCGCATTTGTATTATTTTTTTAAATGAAATTGTATTTTAGATAAAGCATTTTATAATTGATTATAAAGGTAATTTTCCCGGCCATTTTTTATTTTAATTAAAAAAGCAGAAATAGTATACGGTGACAGTCAATCTCTCGTTTGCTTTCTATAACAATCATCAGAGAATTGAGAATAAAAACGTTACTTAATGTCAATTATTTTCATTTCTCGGATGGAAATGTGCGCTTGTTGTGAATAATTGAAAATTCTATTAGTGGCCGCAAGTGTAGACGAGTGAAGGATATGGTTTTGAATTTGCTGCATGAAAAAAAAATAATAATCAAGTAGGCAATTTCATCATGATTATTATTAGGGACTTAAGTAATGAAGTGTTATGTGCAGAAGTCGTGTTAACGAAATGGAAAGTCTGAGAAACTACATTAACTTCCCTAATAAACTTCCGCGACGGATAATCGGCATTAGTTCTCCCGGAACTCCAATTAAATCTCGTGCATCCATTCAATATTACAAAAGAATATCTCATTGAGAAAATTTAAATGAGGCCGACAAGGCCACGATTTCTCATTCCTGGACCAATACTCTGTTACCAAATTTATTGTAAACAAATTTTCATTTCTTTCCTTTTTTTTTCCCTTTTCTTTCCTTTTTCAGTTCTTTTTTTCTTTTTTCTTTTTTCTCTTTTCTTTCCCTTTTCAGTTCTTTTTTTACTTTTCTTTCCTTTTCCAATTTTTTTCTCTTTTCTTTCCCTTTTCAGTTCTTTTTTTCTTTTCTTTCCTTTTTCAGTTTTTTTCTCTTTTCTTTCCCTTTTCTTTCCCTTTTCAGTTCTTTTTTTATTTTTATTTTTTTTTCAAGATAGAAAGGGAAAACCCTTTCTAACTTGTGTCAAACTTGATGATTCAAAATTTTTTGAATCATAAATGAATCATGAATTTTGTTTATATTACTTTCTAATTTTAACTCACTTTTTTATTGCATTAAAAAAATTAGGCTAATATTTTTTATACTGCATTATATATAATACTGTTGATTGCCTTCATTAAAAAAACAGTAATTTTGCTTTATTGCTTGAAAAGAAATCTACAGGGAAGCTATAATATAAATAAAAAACGGGATGAAAGTGCTAATTTACTGGATTCCTCACATTTTCTACGACTTCTTTTATTCTCTGTTATTAATTTTAATACGCATGAAACAAATGATCTTATACCGAATATAACTTTGTCATTCTATCAGTATAATGCAAGAGACTAGAGATTGCAAAAACTATAAAAATATATCATCGTAAATTGGTACTTTTGCTGCAGAAAGGAGTTTCTTAACAATGACGACTAGATACTTAAAAAATCTTTAATATCCATCTCTAAAATAGACTTAAAACAAAGCTCTCTTTAAATCTGAATTACAATAGTCATTTTCTACTAAATCAATAGCAAGAAAGGGGCCGTTCATAAGCCACTTGGAAAATTTTTTCCCTAGATTTTGACCCCCCCCCCCCCCATTGTGGACACAAAAATATATTGAATCGTGGACATTTTCAGACTTTTTGAAACCACCGCCCCCCTAAAATGGCCACGTGGTTTATGAACGGCTCCAAATCATTTAATAACATATAATAATAATTTAAAAGACACTTTTTTATACAACTGTAAGCCACTGACAAAATATTGAATTTTATACTACAATTTAAAACAACATTCTTTAAAAACTCGTGATTTTTAAAAATTTTTGTTTTTTAAAATTGAATAACTTTGGACAGAATGAAGCTAAAAGCTTCATTGAACGGTCAATCGATGCGTTTTTGAAGCGCAAAAAATGTAGAATATTTAAATTTTAACATTTTATAAAGAGGGAAAAATTTATATGAAAAAAACGATTTTTTCAAAATTAAAAATTTTTTAAATTTGAATAACTTTGGGAAGAATTGAGCTAGAAGGTCCATTAGACGTTCAATCGATGTGCTTTTATAGTGAAAAAAAGATAAAATATTTATATTTGAATTTTTCATGAACATGAAAAAAATATTTTAAAAGACGATTTTTTTGAAATTTTTAAATGCGAAAAAATATAGTTATAATTGATCGATTGGGTTCAAACTCATATCACATTTTGACTACCTGCAGGAGTCCTCTATGAGGAAGCAAATCTTAAAATTAATTAAGAATATTTTCAAATACTTCCCACTGTTACGAAATATTTGAAAATTCTTCAGTATATTTAAAAACACTTAACATTACTTCAAGTGTCTTTAAAATATTCCAAAATACTTAAAACTACATTAGAATACTTCAGACTAATTCAAAATACTTAAAATTACTTTAAAATACTCAAAAATGCTTAAAACTACTTTAAAATACTTCAGACTACTTCAAAACGTTTCAAAATATTTAAAAACACTTAAAAATATTACTAAATATACTTAAAATTACTTTAAAATACTCAAAATATTTGAAATATTTTTCGGTATTTCAATATATTTTGCAGTATTTTTAAGTATTTTTAAATATTTTGAAGTATTGGGAAGTATTTGGAAATTTTTTTTAAGTAATTTTAAGAATTCTTACCAATTTTAAAGGATTTCTAAATATATTTGAGTTTTTTGAAGTAATTTTAAACATTTAAATATTTTGCAGTACTTTTAAGTATTTTTAAGTATTTTTAAATATTTTGAAGTATTGGAAAGTATTTGGAAAATTTTTTAAGTAATTTTAAGAATTTTTACCCATTTTAAAGGATTTCTAAATATTTTGAAGTATTTCGAACAAGTCTGAAGCATCCTAAAGAAGTTTCAAGTATTTTGAAGTATTTTAAAGTAATTTTAAGAATTCTTACCCATTTTAAAGGATTTCTAAATATATTTGAGGTTTTTGAAGTAATTTTAAACATATTTAACTATTTTGCAGTATTTTTAAGTATTTTTAAGTATTTTTAAGTATTTTTAAGTATTTTTAAGTATTTTAAAATATTTTGAAGTATTGGGAAGTATTTGGAAAAATTTTTAAGTAATTTTAAGAATTTTTAACCATTTTAAAGGATTTCTAAATATTTTGAAGTATTTTGAAGTAATTTTACATATATTTAAACATTTTGAATTACTTCGAACAAGTCTGAACTATTCTAAAGAAGTTTCAAGTATTTTGAAGTATTTTAAAGTAATTTTAAAAATATTTAACTATTTTTAGTCTGGGAAGTATTTGGAAAACTTTTTAAGTAATTTTAGGAATTTTTAAACATTTTAAAGAATTTCTATAAATGTTTTGCAGTATTTTGAAGTAATATTAAATATATTTAAACATTTGGAAGTACTTTGAACAAGTCTGAAGTATTTTAAAGAAGTTTCAAGTATTTTGAAGTTTTTTAAAGTAATTTTAAACATATTTAAATATTTTGCAGTATTTTGCAGTATTTTTAAATATTTTGAATTACTTCGAACAAGTCTGAACTATTCTAAAGAAGTTTCAAGTATTTTGAAGTATTTTAAAGTAATTTTAAAAATATTTAACTATTTTTAGTTTTAACTATTTTTAGTATTTTTAAGTATTTTTAAGTATTTTTAAATATTTTGAAGTATTGGGAAGTATTTGGGAAACTTTTTAAGTAATTGTAGGAATTTTTAAACATTGTAAAGAATTTCTATGAATATTTTGCAGTGTTTTGAAGTAATTTTAAATATATTTAAACATTTGAAAGTACTTCGAACAAGTCTGAATTATTTTAAAGATTCAAGTATTTTGAAATATTTTGAAGAAAGTTTAAGTATCCTTAAATATTTTGTACAAATTTTAAGTGTATAGTGTAGTTTGAAGTTATCTAAAATGTTGTGATAGTGTTGTGATCATAAAAGCTGTTGCCATAAATTTATTTATTTTTCCATCAAGAAAATTACGTTGTTGCAACATCATGTTGATGTGACATAGTTACTATCAAAACTAAGTGTGTATAAAAAAGTGCTACTTCAAATTTAGAGAATACAAAATACTTTGCACGCTCATTTGACCAAAAATTTACAAAATACATATATTATTTTAGAAAATTTGTGTAAGAAAAATTATGTATGATATTTAAAACATCATTTTTCATAATTTTTCTTTTTTAACAACCCTAATATGTAGGGGGGAGGGGTAGTTGGTACAAGAGCAAAATAAAATGTTTCTGGTACACTTCCAAAAAACTGTCTTGATCTAAAAATACGCATCTGAATGAAAATACACGAGATGGGATTGTTTTGATTTCTGTTTGTTAAAAAAGAAAAAGGATGGTATTTACGAACGGATGACACGTATTATTTCCGACAATGAGAAGACACGAGTCTGGCAATAAAGAAAGACTGAATCAGCTTTTCTAAAATTAAACGTGCGTGTGTCTGGACGAGACTAGAGGAGAGTTAACCGTTTCTGTAATCCGCTATGCGATCATGAACGTAAATTCCAGATTCCCCTTGAACTCTACCTGGCTGGCTTATTCATTGACCGCATTGTGTATGGTAATAAAGAAAGTGTGTACAAGAGAGTGCGAAGCTACTACTTACTATTACTATTGGCGAAATAAAAAACCTCTATGATTTACGCACGTCCTTGCAGGTGTTCAATCGATAATCTGCCTATGGCTCCTGAACATCCGCTTTTCTCGCTAGACTCCTTACGTGCCATTTAACCATCAGAGAAACTACATTTACAGATTACTAATGACTAATATAACCGACACTTTCCACATAATTACTGCAAATTAAAATGTTATTTATACATTTTATATTTCTGTATCAGCATATTCATTTATCTGCCACAAAATAAATCAGGCATTAATATTCTTTATAATTTTAACGTCATCAATTCACGGAAATTATATCTATGTCTTTGTGAAAGATGTATCATTTTTACAAATTCAAAAGCCGAAATATATAAACTGTATGTAAACGATATTGAGTTTACTAGAGAGTGTACTCCAGAATGTCTAAGAATATTTAAGAATATCGAAGAATATTTAAGAATATTTAAGAATACTTAAGCATACTTAAGCATACTTAAGAATATCAAAGAATATCGAAGAATATTTAAGAATATTTAAGCATACTTAAGAATATCGAAGAATATTTAAGAATATTTAAGAATACTTAAGCATACTCCCGTGCAGAAATTTCCCTATTTTGCCACATTAATAAAACGCACCTAGTAGGGTACTAACTAGATAATCCTAACTTGAAAAACTAGTGAGAACCTGAT
>WNHD01022903.1:0-10212 GCA_011057455.1 Ganaspis sp. Gsp50
GATATATCTGACTATATATCGTAGCTGTAATAAACCCGTAATAAAATAATTGCATATTTTATAACAACTTTTAGTTATCCTGGTCAGTTTAAAAATATAAGGGTTGTTTTTTGGGGGTTAATTGTAAAAGAGTTTATCATGAGTGACTCTCAGATATATCTGACTAGATATCCCAGCCGAAATAAACCCTTAATAAAATAATTGAATATTTTATAACTACTTTTATTGATTTTGGTGATTTTTATAATATAAGGGTAGTTTTTGGGGGTGGTTTTGGTATTTATGTTACGGTAGAACAATTAAAAAGATTTATTCGGCTTTGAATGATTCAAATGCATACTAAAAGTTCGTGTCTTGATTGACTGCGTTTTAAAAATATCGGGTTATTATCAAAACTACTGTGAGTTTTTTTAAATTTTCTAAAATTTGTTATTAAAGAAAATCTAGCCCTGAGGGAGACAAACGGCCACCGAATTTGGATTCAGCGACCAAAAATGATTTAGGAATTCATGGTCCGGTTTCATGAGTCAAAAAAAAAAAAAATTTGTGGTCCTGTGTTATTATTTTTTTAATTTAACAATACAATGTTGGTTTTTGGGATTGTCTTTAAAGGAAACATGAGAAAAATTTACTAAATTTTTTTTTACCTGTTCAAAAATTGCTTTTTAAAAAAAATATGAAGACTGACAGTAGTCGGACACTTGAAACATACACTAGTCGGCCACTTTTCAAGACTTTAAAAATCCTTTAAGAAATCAATATTTTGCTATTATTTAAATTTAGGTATCTTTGTAGAGATCTATTTAACCTAAATGTAAAGAAAAATTATTTATTTTTTTAAATTTCGGCACTATAATTACAAACAAATAGTGTCCGACTACTGTCTGGTTTACCCTAAATCAATTAATTAATTTTATATCTGTGTGACCATAAAATGTGAAAATTTTAATTTTTTGACTTGAGTAATAAAACACTGCAAACAAAATATTTCATAGTAGAAGACAGATTTATTTTGGTCAAAAGATCCATTATTTTATTTACGAAATATTTGCTGTTATATCATCTAACTCATTGTTTGTCTTTCTGAAAGTTACATCAAAAAACAGATTTTAATGTTTTACTTTCTTAACAAAAGAAAGTTATTATGAACATAAGTTATTTAATTCTTGATTATACACACAAACACCAAAAACAAGAATTTGTTAGGAATTTAACCTCTTGTGTATACACGTCATAATATAGGTAGCCTCTTAGTGCCATGACGTGCATACACGCAAAGCAGTTTTTACCTTAGTAAGCCGACGGATTTGTCTAAAACTTTTTACTCTGGGATTTTTGGGGTCACTGAATCTCAATCTGATATAAGATTTTCCAAATTTAAAATAGCAAAACCAATATGACGATCAAAATTTTGAAGATTGAACAGATTTTATTGATACTTGTTATAGGGGATTTTTGGAGTTGCTGAATCCAAATTTGATATTAGATTTTCTATATTTAAAATGGCGTATTCAATATGGCAATCGAAATTTTCAAAATTGAAGGAATATGATTAAAACTTCTTATGCGGGGGTTTTTGTGGTTGCTGATCTGATATCAGATTTGTCAGATTCAGAAAGGGTAACATTTTTTTTAAACTGTCAAGAATTAATTATATTCTCTTGACATTTGTAGCTCAGAGGTTTTTTCGGGAACTCTGATTACGAATTTTATGACAAAATTTAATAATTTTACTTAATAATTTTAAATTGAAAACATGTATGTCTGTTTCGCCAAGAGTTAATAATCCAATTTTGATTCTAACAAAGTTGTAAATTTCGTCAGCTTGACGACACAAAATTGAAACGCGGGAAACTAAACACGCCGAATAGGTTCTTTATGTTTAACTGATTTAAAGTAAAAATGAGAAAAAAAAGGAATAAATTTGTTTTAACCAAGTACACTTTATTTAAACACCTTAAGCACTTTACAATTTTGAACATGATTACATTCGTTTAGAAAAGCGGACATACTTTGCGGTTATTTTAAAGTAGTGATCTCGATCGCTGTCGCTTTGACACTGATTTTGACTTAGGTACTGAATTTGAGAATGAATTCGGAAAAGAAGAGGGAGGAGTTTTTGGCAAACATGATTGGCGAGAACATAATTGTAAGGAGACATTTGATTGGAAAATGAGAGAATGAGAAGGGAATGGGCGTACTCTTTACCGGAATTTGCTAATTGTCATGGAAAAACCCTGAGTTGGGATACACAATCATTAGGGATCATCTTTATGATGGTAGACTACTTTAATATCGATGAGAACTTATAGACTTTACGAAGTACAAAGATTATCGAGTTTTCAGCTTATGTCGCGAAAGTTGAACAATTTGAAAGATATTGAAAGAAGGTTATAAAGATAGTTACAAATTCTCCCGTAAATATAAAGATCAAATGTTAAATAAACTAATAAAGATTTAGGTGAAACCGAACATTTGCCATCTTGAGATTCAGAAATCTAGTAAAATCCCTGTTTAACGATTCAAAGTAGTATTTATATAAATTCGGTTTATTTATAAACCTATAAATATTAACTAGAGTACTTTAAGTAATAAAATACTCTTTTAGCGTAAATCGACACGCAACAATGTTAGATACTAGTCTGTTATATTCAGTTGAAAATAATTTATGAAAGCATTCTAAATGACATAATAAATATAAAATGTTACCCCTGCTGTTGGCTGGTAAATATTAAAAGTTATATACGACCTTAGAACGTACCACGTGGAGGTAACTTTAATTTATAATTTAAACAAGATTTTAAACTTTTTATAGACAAAATATAGGCGGAAAATAAACTTTAGATTTTGAAATTTAATTTCATATGCGATTAAACTACATTAACATTTCTTAAATTGTATTAAAATATAATCTTAGGATTTAAAGTCCTGTTAACCTAAACCTGAAGACAGAATTAATAAATTTGCTAAAACATTCAAATGCAAGGGAATATCAATAAAAAAATAAGGTAAATACTCAAATTGAATTGAATCCACATTGAATCCGACTTTATAAAGTTTAAAAAATTTACGTTAAATTGGAAATTACCAATCCTGACAATACCTGAGTAGCTTATTTTTGAAGAATCCGATAAATTTTTAAAAACACATCAGCGATATTGGATCCGCCATTTTGAATTTTAAAGAATTGACACGAAATTCGAGATCAGCGACCCTGAAAATCTGCGAGTAGTCAATTTTTCCAAAATCGGTCGCCATATTGGATCCGCCATTTGGAATTTTAAAAATCTGATATCAGATTCTCAATCAGGGACCTCGAAGACCTTAGTATACATACTCTTACAAATCTAGGTCCTACGAAAATTTCTTGACATTTTGAGTCAACATTCAAGATTTTTTTCCGACTGCGAAAGGGTTAATATCGTTTTTGGAAACTATATCATAATTATAAGGTTATACCTCCAAGCGTCCCTCATTTTGTTATAAAGAACTTTTTTTATAACTACGATAATTTGTATCAGCACAATAATAAATGACCTAAATAAAATCAGTAAAATAAAATTCTCCAAATTTTGTCAAAAAGTCCATATACTACGTCACGCAAATTTAGACCTTTTTAAACCCTCTTTCCTCTATCATTGCAATTTTTACGTAGTGACCTTGATAATTTTTTACTGATCGTCACACAACCCTGATATCCCCCCACCACCCCCCTCCCAGAGATGTGAGGTAGTTTGTTACGAACCACAAAATTAAAATTAAAATGAAAAATACTAATTATTTAAGCCTCTGATCTTCGGAGGCACAAACTGCCAAATTTAAATTAATGAAATTTAAATTTATTTATTTTTATGTGGGATCGTTTATCTCTAATTATTTTGTTGCTGTCAAACCACAAGTGAGTAAAATAAATCAATTATAAAATTTTAAACAACAAGGAAAGGTAAAGTCAGTAAAGACACAATTTTTAATCCCCTTTTTAATACATTTATTAGACCCAAATAGTAACCCTACAAAATTAGAAATTAACCTACGACTGTTACCATTGTATTGAAAAAATATAAAAGTCGATACAATTAACCTTAACGCACCTTATCTGCTACTTACACACACATACACTTAACACCTACCGAAGGAAGGTAGCCGCTCACACTAGCGCTGCTTCCGACGGGCGAAAAAGAAAATCGAAAATTGGTCCTCCTTAGGGCACCGTGTCTTTGCCACAATTTGAAGTGCCAGGCTGCACTGTCAGGTATCCTGGTGCAGAACAGCGCAGTTACCACTATTTGGCTGGCCAATCAGTCAGAAAAATCCTCGACGGTAAATCTCCGAATTTTCTAAGAGTAGGCTTCGCCGGCATTATCGATCTCCAGACTCTGATTTTATTCACCGTCCACCGCGGATTTATTCTCAACTTTAGTGAGATGTAATCCCGGATCGAATCGCGGACGGGCTTAGTCGCGACAATTCCTAAACTTCGATAGTACAGCTTGCCAGGCTAGAGCGAGGAAAGATGTTTCTCGTTCTAGAAGGAACAATAGACTGCATGATGAATTTTGTCGCGATACTCCTCGACGTGGACATTGTAAAGCAAAAGGTGGGAAATTTTGATGATAAGGTGAATCGGGATTGGTCAGGTAATTGTACCAGGGATAATATGTCAAAATTTATACTGAGACGGAATCTGAACTTTTACATCGTTCTGTGAGAACGGATGCTTTAAGTGCATTTTCTTTCAGCATTGTTAAAGTAAATTTGTAACCTGAGATTTTAATAAATTATTTAATTAATTAATTAATTTTAAATAATAGTTAACAACTCTTATGATACATATCGTTAACAATTATCAAAAGACAATTATTAACATACGTCGATTGGATTGATTACTAATTATTAGTAACAATATATATGTGAATTATATTTCTTGATTGACAAGAAACGCATTGACATTGAAATCTCAGCTGATGTCGCACGAGCACGTGTGTTTGTTATGAAGCTGTTAAAAGTATGTAGGCTGAGAGAAGAAGGGAAGGTGTGGAGGAAAAGAAATTATGGCGGCCGGTCCACGAGGAGAAACATAGCAACGCATAGTGTATTCGTGTACACAACGGCAAGTATGCACAGTAGCCAGTCGCGACAGAGTCCGAATGTAGTGGTAACTACGATGTCCGGCACCAATACACCCTCAAGCATTCAGCTCGGCAGAACCGAGTTACTTGATTCCTTTAGATTTTAATAATATGCTTTTTCTCTTTCAAAGTTTCGAATAAAATACTTCCCATTCCAATAGGATTGGCAGGCACAAATACATTATTACAATTTTGATACCAATGTAACATTCTGTTACACTTGTTGACAACAATGTGACATTTTGTTACATTGTTATTTTAAGTAAATATAAGTTTTAGTAACATTGTAACGCTCCGTTACAAAGTTATTTTAAGCAATATAGATTTTGATAAGAATGTAACATTTCGTTACATTGCTATTTTAATAAAAACAATTACTACTAAGGTTTTTAATAACATTGTAACAATTTGTTACATCGTTATTACATCCAAATAATTATTAAAATTATTATAAAATTCTTCGTCTTAATTCTTGAACCGAGCTTGAGTTGAGAGCATGCAAATTGCTGACAGACAATCCCATTATCATGGTGTAGGGTGTCTGTCGGCTGTAGCTAGCTCACTATGGTGAGCATAAAGAATAAAATATATTTTCGAATAAAATAATAGAATAATGAATGTTTAAATTTTTCATGTTACAGTTTATAGACGCCGCTTATAAAATTTTAAAAACTCATAACTCGAGCATTTGGCCACGAGAAAAAATAAAAAAATACGTATTCTCTTTCTTTCTGTAAAGAATTAAAAAAGAAAATAGTTTTAACATTTAAAATATGAGTGTAAATTTCACGTAGAATCGCCTATACACATTATTATTTTTTAAAATATTACTTTTTTACTTAATTATAGTTTATTACGACGCTAAAGACTTTTTGGAACCATGAATTAATTTGCAATTCCCAATTGTATTTTCATCTGCTTACAGGGGCCCTAATTTGATAACTGTACTATAAAAAAGATGATTTTCGAAAAAGTCGAAGTAATTATTTTTTTCAAAAGCACCGTTTTGCACATACAATAAAGACAAATGATAAAAAATATATGAAACAATAAAAATTATTATAGAAAAATTTAAAGGCAGAAGCAATACGAAGATTATTCGTACGCATATTGCGATACGCATATTTTCAAATCGCATACATTTTCTCCATTTCTTGGGCAGCCAATAGGAAAGCTTTTCGTGTCAGCTTTTGTGTGTAGGGTATCATATGTAGGTTGCAAAAGTGACAACGTTTGTTGACGACGTACATTTGAAGAGTAATATTCAAGAAAATCTGCATAAATAAAGTAAGTTAAGTATTCTTATTAAAAATATATTTTACAAAGTTTCTTGTGCCAAAGTCTGCTTAAGATATTAATCGCGTAGATTTCTAAAACTTTGCCGGAATAAATTTTTAAGGACAATTAACAGAATTGAAAATTTATTAAACTCACATAATTAAAAAAACACGACACTAAAGTTCTCAAAGTTTTTTTCCTCTACGAAAAATAATGAAACAAATTTTGGCTTTTTTAACATTTGGTAAGTATTTTTATACAATTCCCAAAGATTGTATTTTGCGTCATTAGAAAATTCTAGAAATATGATTAAGTAAACAAATGTTTGTCTTATTATTTTTCGCAAACGAAAAAAAACTATGCAAACTTCAGTATGTATTATAAGAAAAACTCAAGAGTGAAGTGCAAGAAATATTAAAGAAAATTGAGTAATTTTTCATTTAAATAAAATATAATTTGTGCTATTTGCTTAAAAAAAGCCTAGAAAAATGAATAATAATAAACAATGTTTTTAAATAATGCACATTTATATTTCCTTTCCAATTATAAAATCAAGAAATTTAGGCTTCAAGCAATTGCAATAGCTAACTGACAAAAATGACAAAACACTCTAGGCATTAAAAAACGTTTTAAATGAATTTAATATACTTATTCAATCCAGTGAAAATTTTACCAATTCAATTTAGAATATAATACACGTAAACACTGAAAGTATTAGTATATATTGGAAATTGAGTGATCTTAGGAAGGTGTAAAAAAAAATATAAATTTTTATTTAAATAGCGACGTTTCGTTAGCTAGGGTTTGCTAACTTCATCAGGCTAAAACTTTATTTTGAAAAAAACACTTCGTTAATGCTCATTGAGTAAATCACACAGTAGTTTTACAAAAAAAATTTTTTATAAATAAATAAAATGATAATTTTACCTAATTAGTTGGATTTACTCTATGTGCATTAACGAAGTTTTTTTTTCAAAATAAAGTTTAGCCTGATGAGGTTAGCAAACCCTAGCTAACGAAACGTCGCTATTTAAATAAAAATTTATATTTTTATTTACACCTTCCTAAGATCACTCAATTTCCACTCAATTTCCAATATATACATACTAATATTTTTTATTAAACACGTAACCCCAAAATGAGTTGAAATTGTTTGGTACGAATCAGTGAATATAAGTTCAATTAATGAAGAAATGTATCAAAAACTCTTATCAGAGGAATCTGCAGATATAGAGGAAGTCTTTCGAAATTTACTAGTTCTAGACGAAAATGACAACAATGATATAGAACAAGTGTTATAGTTTTGTAATAAAACAGTGCTAGAATAAAAATGTAACCACAGATCTAGAACATTGTTACAAAAATGTTATATGACTGTTCTATCTGTGTGTTCTAGACTTATTCTGTAACATATGTTCTGTGCCTATTCTAGAACGAACATGTACAATACATTCTCGACCAGATGTTCTAAATGATTTACAGATATTTCAATGTAACACTATTAATACTGCATTATAGAACGTTGTTACAAAAATGTTATATAACTGTCCTGTATCTGTGGTCTAGAATTGTTCTATAACAAACGTTCTGTGTCTACTCTATGGAACAAGCACGTAACATTCATTCTATAACACTTTTTCAAAATGAGTTACAGATATTCTAATGTAACACTGTTACTACAGCATTCTAGAACGTTGTTACAAAAATGTTATGTAACTATTCTATCGCTGTATTCTAAACTTGTATTTAATATATATTCTGTGTCTATTCTAGATCAATTACGTAAGATACGGATATAGAATTAAACATAAATTCCAGAGAAGATGCTTCAAGTTATTTTTGGAATTTTAAGTGTAACAATGTTACTGGGGAATTTCTGAACACTGTTACAAGAACAATACAATTATTATACAATTATTCTCTATGGATGATTTGCAAATAACTGTCACTGTTTAAATAAGATTTTGTCCCGAAGAAAAATTAAACCAAATTATAATTTTATTGAAAATTTCAGTTCATTTTTATTATTAGAGTTTATGTTTAAAAGGAATCTAAATTCTCTAAAATATTTTTTGAGTTCCAACCCAAAATGTAAAAATGACATACCACGGTTCTGACAAATTATCAAAAAGTTTAAAATTTATTGCTTGAAATATTTATTTCTTAATAAGATTAACTCTTTGAAATTATTATTATACTACGTATAAAATATGTAACGTGGTAAAAATTTACCAGTTACAAGTTTTGAGTTTAACTTATTTTGTACGTGAGAAAACACCCACGTTTATTCGAACTCGACAGGCCACAACTCGAAAGCGAAACTCTTATTAGAAATTTTGTATATCACGCGTATCGCGCTCTTTGTCTGATTTCATGTACTGTAACTACTGCGTCGAGATCCAGTTAGCAGCACCTGACGGAGCACAGGTTTCAGTGATCCGGAGAGCAGTTCGCTCGATGATGCGCTCCATTGAGTATTCTCTGATCTGCGTAACGCTTCTGCTCACCGCTAGATGTCGACGCCTAACCGTGAATTCCCTAATCTTCAACTTTTCTGCTATAATACCAACACAAAATTATTTCAAAGATCGTCTTCCACATTTTTGCGATCGAAGAAATATACAATCAATATTCGGTAAAACTCTCTGTTCTTTTATTGATTAATTGGGCATCCAAAACCCAATATTGTACTGGAAAAAGTAATTTTTCAATCTTTGTGGAAAATTAAATTAATTTTCTAAGAGTCTCAAGAATAATTTGAATATAGCTACTTCAGATCTAACCTCACCTGAATCTCTTGATGGAAAATGAAAAGTTTGGTCATTTCATGAAACTAGCCAAGGTTTCATGGATTAATTGGAGTATTGGCACCTCTACTAACCTTGCAATTAATGTAAATCTAGGACATGTCAATTGAGAAGAATTTTGGATTATATCTATCTGTCGACTGGAGACCATGCATATCCGATACGGCCCTGACGCTGGTAGTCATGTTTTTTGGATTCAATCAGGATTTACCGAATTAGGTCCTTCCAGTGACATCCTGGTCTTGGTGAAGACGACCCAGGAGGGCTACAATCTAAAATTACAACAACTTGCACTGAAACAGCCAATATTAGGAGAATTCAAACAGAAAACGTTGGACCTTTAACATACTCATCCCTAACGGAAGTCTATTGCCAACTGTTGGAGAGAAAATAGAAAAGGACACAGCAGAAAAGGATACGCAGAAAAGAGAACAAAAATCGGCACATGTTGCAGACTGAAGCCGACATTTTTGCTTGAACACTCTTCTTGCGACTTTCACTGTTGTTGGACGTCGGTGGTTTCGACTTCGTATCTTTTATTAAAATGCATAGCTATTACACAAATTATGAATTAATGGATTTTTTCCAACACCTACACAGGAAGTGTGACTTCGAAGCTTAGTTAAGAGTCGTCGAATGCATCGATTCCTCGATTCATGATGCAACTGTGGGAGAAGAGGGGAGAAGTTACTTCATTCACTAGTGAAAAGGGTAAAAAGTCCACTTGTGATCGAAGTAAATCTTCTCCCATAGTACACATGCGCACTTGATTTTCTGTCGAAAAATAATTATCTCGAGTATCAAGTATTTATAAATGAGTTCCTCAATTTTGATTGGCTTGGCTCATTGAGATGTCCAAAAGATTGGAAGTTCTTTTTATTATTATTAATTATTATTATAGAAAAAGGGTAAGACCATTAGGTGGCCTTTTGACGCTTGGGTAATCCCTTTACGCCCCCCATGAGTGCTGCTTATGCTCGACCCCAGAGCCCCTTCCA
>WNHD01022909.1:0-11566 GCA_011057455.1 Ganaspis sp. Gsp50
CAGGAACACATTGAAATTTCCAAAAACGTGAATTTTTCAAAAATCCGCTTTTTCAATCCACATCTTGATATAGTGCTAATTGATCCAGGAAAGTGTAGTATTTGTAACCTACGTTAAAATTCGTGTTTTCTTTTGTCGAATCCAATGCAAAAAGAAAATTTAAAAAAAAATTTCAGGAACACATTTAAATTTCCAAAAACGTAAATTTTTCAAAAACCCAATTTTTCAATCCACATCTTGATATACTGCTAATTGATCCTGGAAAGTGTAGTATTTGTAACATACGTGAAAATTCGTGTTTTCTTTTGTCGAATCGAATGCAAAAAGAAAATTTAAAAAAAATTTCAAGAACACATTGAAATTTCCAAAAACGTGAATTTTTCTAAAATCCGATTTTTCAATCCACATCTAGATATAGTGCTAATTGATCCAGAAAAATGTAGTTTTGTAACCTACATGAAAATTTGTGTTTTTTTATGCCGAATCGAATATGAAAATAAAAATGCAAAAGATATAAATTTTAAAGATTCTGTGACAATATTAGTTTTTTTAGAGTATATGACAATATAGGCTTATTTTTTATAAGTATATTTTATAAAAAGGATAACTATTTGTTTAAAGTACTTTTTACTCGTCAGAGTAAAATATCCAGAATAATCGATTGTACAAATGATAAAATCATCGTGAGATAATTATCTTTACTTTTACCCTTCACTTATACAGTAGCCGAATACGCGAGGTCAGAAAATCTAATTGTCGGTCTTCTTGCAAGTTAAATTGCAAAAATAAACACGCCATGACTGGAGTGAGGAATTCGAGAAGTTGAAAGGAAGGATGCTTGATATCCAAGACAAGTGACCCAGCGTCGCTCCTTGTCTTACTCTCTTTCATCATTATCGACCTCTCCTTCTTCAGCTTCACTTTCGCCTTTTTATACCCTTTTTTTCCCCTGGAATGGAAATACTAATTTTGCGGAATACAGTGGCTGGACTGCGGTAAGTGCTCGATGGTATAAGATGCTGGTATGGGTCGTGATTACCTCAAGATAATTATAGTCGATGTGCACCCAGCTTATATAAAGGGGGTGGTTATACCGAGCCAACTAACGTGTGGGTTAGTCGATTGAAAACGAGAGAAAGAGGTCCACGTGCGTGAGGTCTAGGCTTCAACTTTCTTCACCGGAATCAACCTAACTTGATCAATCTCAAACCCTCAAATGATAATTGATTTCCGTTGCTTCCCATTTTCCATTATTTTTCAAAAATAATTTTGAAATTCGTTTCTTAGAACTTCTTTTCTCTCTCTCTCTCTCTCTCTCTCTCTCTCTTTCTCTATTTTTGCAAGAAACTTGAATTAATTTCAGACCCTAAATTCCAAAATTTAACAGATTTCAAATTCAATTTTTATTGAATTTCGATTAAGAAAAATCTGACACAATTGAAAAGAAAAAATTCGGTCACGAGCTAGAAAAGGAAAAAATTGCAGTTGACTCAGTAGAGTTCGGCTCCTTTGATGAGTTTGAACAAGTTTAATGATTTTATTTCCGTGGGCCATTTGAGTGGAGCCGAGCAATCCAATAAAAGCTAGCCGTTGATAAAATCGAAATGGTTTTCTGAGTGATTTTAAAATAAGATAAAGATGAGAGGAACATGGCAATAGAAAGGAAGAATTTTCCTTTCGACAAATATTTAAAGTTATATTGTGTTGAAAGCAAATGGATGCTTAAAACAAGTAAAGCTATTGATGGATAGTTTTACTTTATTAGTAAAGCTACTCGATGCAAGGCAGTTAAAATTTATTGAGGGCCGCCTTTGATGAGCAGCCGCCAGTTTTCGGCTTCAAGGAAACATCATTTTTTTTATATCACCAAGAAGCCCAGCCTAATTGTTACATTACTGAGGAGACTCATGAATAGAACGAGAGCAAGGGAAGGAGAAAACTTAAGAGAAAAAGACTGAGACGAGTTGAAACAGAATGGAGACGCGGTATAATTGCTGCATCCTCTTAGTCACGTGCCACTCACACGTACTTTCCAATTACGAGAGTGCGGAAAAAATTTCACACACGAAAATGTGCATTTCGTCTAGAAAATACTTTTTAAGAATCCTCGTTTTCTTTCTGGCAAATGAATCTTTCTGAAAACACAATTTCTTTTACTATTGTGTGTTAAAAATGCAACTTTTCATGCACTAGGGAGCAAAAAGTACTTTTTACATACGAGTGCAATAATGGAACTTTTACACGCTAGGGAGAAAAAGTGATGTTTACACACAAGTGCAATAATGGACCTTTTACACACTAGGGAGAAAAAGTGATTTTTGAACACGAGTGCAAGAATGGTCCTTTTACACACTAGAGAGAAAAAGCGACTTTTACACACTAGTGCTATAATGTACCGTTTACTCACTAGGGCACAAAAGGTACTCTTTACTCACTAGCCTATTAAAAGTACCTTTTACGAACTAGGACACAAAAGGTACTTTTTACACACTAGTGTATTAAAACTACCTTTTACGCACTAGTGTATTAAAACTACCTTTTACGCACTAGGGGGCTCAAAATTCTCTGTCTGCACTAAGGCGCAAAAAGAAGTTTTTACACACTTGTGTGCAAAAATAGTACTTAAAACTAGTTAATTATTATAAATGTGTAGTTAAGAGTATTTCTGTACAAAGAGAAGTTTGAATGCGAATAGCATTTTCTGGCATTTTTTTTGGAGAGATCGATGGAGCATTATTTGTCTTTCGATTGAAAAGAGGAGGCTAATGTGCCTTCGGTCTATAATGCCTCCTGCTAAGAATATCAATGACCCTTGCTTTTATTTCTTTCAACAGCTAATGGCCACTCTTTGATGACAAATAACCGAAGAAACAAAACGTATTAATTATATTTAGAAGAGTCGGTGACAGAATTGGATTCTTTGTTGTTGCTTCTTTCTTTCTTTCTTGAGCTTGAATTAAACAATTGAGGAATTTTATCTAAATGAATTGAAGCATTGATAACAACGGGAAAGAGAAATTAAGCCATTTTAACTTAAACTTAGATCATTAATCATTCTACATTGAAT
Organism: Ganaspis sp. Gsp50; assembly: GCA_011057455.1. NCBI lineage: Eukaryota > Metazoa > Arthropoda > Insecta > Hymenoptera > Figitidae > Ganaspis > Ganaspis sp. Gsp50. The sequence continues at coordinate 3,068 of WNHD01022909.1, forward strand.
ACGTGATAAATATTCTTTCAAAAAGTCACTCTGACAAATTAAGATATTTTAAATAGCCTGCTTAACCTTCTGACAAGTTCGTTTTGTCAATTCTGTCAACTTTTGCAACTTTTTTTTTATCGGAGGGCTAAAACATGTCATTAGGGGATTTATTAAAGAATCGTGTAAATTAATAAAGAGGTGCATAAATTGATGTGGAGTGTAATATTTACGAAGCGTTTCAAGTCATTAGTTGGTTTTAGATTTCTTTACTTTTTTTATGTAAAAAAAAAACTAAAAAAGGAATGGATAATGGATAATTCATTTTGAATTGCGGAAGCAACAATAAATGGAAAATATTAATCGGGAGAAGCAAAAATAAATGGAAAATATTTGAACAGGAGAAGCAACAATAAATGAAAAATATTAAATAGCAGAAGCGAGGAGGAATAAAGTGTAGCAAGAAACGTCTCCTGCAGCTTGATATAATTAATAAATAATCATCTTTTTATGGACGAAAAGGATATGAAGGGGCATTTTTCTCATGGATGCCTCTACGTGTTGTTTGGGGTGTTTGGAAGCGCGTTTGACAGATACAAAAACATTGGAGCTCCTTGATAAATTGCCCGCGAGAAAAAGCATTGGGCACTCGAGACAGTTGGCAGAAGTGGCGAATAAAGGACAAAGGAGGGGTTGGGTTGAGAGGCGTTAAGGACAGGATACGTCCCAGGCTGGTTCCGGTATTGTTCTCGTTAATAGCACCCAGATACAACTCGAACTCTCCCTCGATCAACCCCTAAGAACCAGGGGTTCCAAAGAACACTATCGTCCGAGCCGACTTCGATTATCTTGATCTGGACAATGTCAATGGGGAAACTCTGAATTGCTCTTGTTTTCCGTAGAAACAAAAACAGATGCCACATTTCTTTGAATGCGCTCACATTTTGAATGTATTCGAATTTCGATATAATTTTAATTGCAATTGTTTCAAATTTTAAATTCGGGGAAGTATTTTCAGATTTTAGTATTATTTGCAAGTGTATTTTGGAATTGTTTCAAGTTTCAAATAGATTCAAGTTCTGAATACATTAAAGTTCAAAATACATTCAGATTCCAAATACTTTCAAGTTCCGAATACATTAAGGTTCTAAATACATTCGGGTTCAGAGTACATTTTAGTTCCGAATATATTCAAGTTCTAAATACATTCAAGTTCCGAATACTTTCAAGTTCTAGATACATGCAAGTTGCGAATACTTACAAGTTCAAAATACATTCAAGTTCCGAATACTTTTAAGTTTTAAATACATTCAAGTTCAAAATACATTCAAGTTCAAAATACATTCAAGTTCCAAATACATTCAGGTTCCAAATACTTTCAAGTTCAAAATAAATTTAAGTTCTAAATACATTCGGGTTCGGAATACATTTTAGTTCCGAATGTATTCAAGTTCTAAGAACATTCAAGTTCTGAATCCTTTCAAGTTCAAAAACACTCAAGTTCTAAATACATTCGGGTTTGGAATAAATTTTAGTTCCGAATATATTTAAGTTCTAAATACATTCAAGTTCCGAATACTTTCAAGTTCTAAATACATTTAAGTTGCGAATACTTTCAAGTTCAAAATACATTCAAGTTCCGATTACATTCAAGTTCTGAATACATTCAAGTTCCAAATACATTCAAGTTCCAGATACATTCGAATTCTAAATATATTTAAGCTTTAAATATATTCAAGTTTCAAATACATTCAATTTCCAATTATATTTAAGTTCCAAATACATTCAAGTTCCAAATACATTCAAGTTGCAAATAAATTCAAGTTCCAGATACATTCAAGTTCTAAATACATTCGAGTTTCAAATAATTTCAAGTTCCGATTACATACAAGTTTTAAATACATTCAAGTTCTAAATACAATTAGGTTCTAAATACATTTTAGTTCAAAATACATTCAAGTTCCTAATACATTCAAGTTCCTAATACATTCATGTTCAAAATATATTTAAGCTTTAAATACGTTCAAGTTGCAAATAGATTCAATTTCCAAAAATATTCAAGTTCCGATTACATTTGATTTCTGAATACATTCAAGTTCCAAATACATTAAAGTTCCGAATACATTTAAGCTCCAGATACATTCAAATTCCAAATAAATTTAAATTCCGCATACATTCCAGTTCCAAATACTTTCAAGTTCCGAATACATTCAAGTTCCAAATAAATGCAAGTTCTAAATACATCTAAGTTCCGAATACATTCTAGTTCTAAATGCATTAAAGTTCTAAATACAGTCAGGTTCCAAAACATTTTAATTTCGAATACATTCAAGTTTTAAATACAGTCAGGTTTCAAATACATTTTACTTCCGAATACATTCAAGCTCCAGTTACATTCAAGTTCCAAATAAATTCAAGTTCTTCAAGTTCCAAATAAATTCATGTTCTGCATACATTCAAGTTCTAAATACATGTAAATTCTAAATACATGTAAATTCTAAATACATCTAAGTTCCAAATACTTTCAAGTTCCGATACATTCACATTCCAAATACTATCTAGTTTTAAATTCATTCAAAATTCAATTATATTCAAATTTTGACTACATTCTTGTTTTCAATTCACTACATAATACTTTTAAATCCATTGAAATAACAAATATATTCAAGTTCCAAAAACATTCAAGTTTTAAGTACATTCAAGTTCCAAATAAATGTTAGTTTAAGTGCATTCAAATTTCAAATACATTTTTTTTAAAATTAATTCCACATTAAATTACATTCAAGTTTAAAATTCATTCTCGTCCCGTAAGAATGGATTAAATATAAAGATCTTTTTTGGAAACGGCACAATTCGTATTCAAAATGTATCCTGAATTTGAGTAATTGGTACTTGAAAGAACTTGCTGTTCTCGGAGGTTTTTTCTAAAGATTGAAAATATCACAGCGACGTCACGATTTCAAATCTTTGATAAAAAATTATTCCTGAAGGTGATTTATTAACTGGGTGTAAAATGTAATTTATGTCGTATGATTCTCTATACTGGCGAATTGTTATCACAAAATGGAAAATATTTCCGCTCGCAGTTTACAGACTTTCTGCCAGAATCGCATCGTATGAATAAACGTGTCGTGCGATTTACGATATGCAGTAAAAATACGCGTCACTAGAATTTCAAAGTTCTAAAATTAATATTCTTACAGCAAATTCAGAGCACGACGCATTTTATTTACAACAAATAGATAAATAATTACAGTAAAGAAATCATTAGAATAAATACATAGATCATTAGAAAAAATACATAAATCGAATAAATACATAAATCATTAGCATAAATACATAAATCATTAGAATAAATACATAAATCATTAGAATAAATACATAAATCATTAGAATAAATACATAAATCATTATAGAATAAATACATAAACCATTATAGAATAAATATATAAACCATTATAGAATAAATACATAAACCATTAAAATAAATACATAAACAATTTAAACGAAATTGATATTAATCTGATGAGAAAAGAAATGAAAAAACTTCATTTGATAGTTTTTAGAAATATAAAGACGCATCGTTGAAGGATTTTATAACATAGGTCGATCCCCATCAAGAATTTGAAGAGGGAAGAGAGAAGAGCCATTATCTTTGAAAACGTCTGCGTAAATACTCATATAGATGATTTTATTTATTTTACACAAAGATAGAGGCTGAATTCACCTTGTGGGGTGTGATCGTCCCTCCTGCGACACATGACTGGTTATATCGTAGTCACAAACCTGATCGTAATTCTTAACTAATGGGAGATCCTTTTTAACAGTTTGCCAAAGTGGACATTCAAGTGCCTTATAATTCAATACGTCGTACATAGTATTCTGAAAATTACCAACGATCCTGTTTACCTTCAAATCGCCTCTCAGCCCAAGTTACTTAATATTTCAAATAAACGCATGCTTTATATTCTCTAAGAGTCTCGTCATAAACAGAATTTTCAAGCACTATTAAAGCAGTTCAAGATTCATAAACGATCCGATTTTGTTTCTGGTCCCCTCAGATGATCGATTCGATTTTTGTTTCGATAACTAGAAACTTTACACAAAAATTGTGTTACAATAATTTAGTAAATACAAGAATTCACTACAAAATTCGGTACAAAATTCACACCAAAGGCTCTAAATATCTTTCGAGTCTTGAAAAATCTGCGAGTCTTAAAAATCCCGTGAGTCTAGACTTTCGAGTTTTGCAAAACTTGCGAATTTTAAAAATCTTGCAAATCTTAAAAAATCCGCGAGTCTTGAAAAACCTGCGAGTTGTAAAAATCTTGCGAGTCTTAAACATCTTGCGGGTCTTAAAAATCTTGCGAATCTTAAAAAATCCGCAAGTTTTGAAAACCTGCGAGTTGTAAAAATCTTGCGAGTCTTAAGCATCTTGCGGGTCTTAAAAATCTTGCGAATCTTAAAAAATCCGCAAGTTTTGAAAACCTGCGAGTTGTAAAAATCTTGCGAGTCTTAAAGCTCTTGCGATTTTTAAAAAACTCGCGATTCTTAAAAGCCGCGAGTCTGAAATATATCTCCTTGGTAAATTTCCAGTTTCTCGAATCTTGAGATTGATCAAACGTCCCAGCACGAGTAGATTGAATGTGAAGGTCGATGCTCAATCCCTAATTACCTCACCGGATATACTTTAATTCCATTTGCTCGTTCTCTGCAAGAGGTAATTGGTAGTGGCAGCATTGGTTGGAAAATTCGAAGTCTCCGTGGGGGATTGTGATTGCTTTGGAATCGAGAGTCTTTGGACGAATTGAATCGAGGTTAATTGATCGTTCGATGATCATTGAAGCCTATAGTCTAACTCAATGGCTTGAGCAAGGCGAGGGCGCTTATTAAAAACGATATCTGAAAATATCCAGCGGATTAAATCGTCTCATTTGCATAAGATACGCTCATCTTAACTTCAAATTTATGAATATGTGAACGTATAGATTCGCGAGTGAACGGGCATATAACTGCTAATAAAGGCTCATCGTGGCAGCAAATAACCAAGGGATTCCCTGTGTGGCGGGGCGCCACGAATCCCACTCGTAGAATATCTTGCAGAATCTTATACTCCGTATGCTACATTATTGCTTGCAGTAACGTTGTAAAATTTCTTTATTCGAATCTTCTGCCTCTTACTTTCTGGTTACTCCTTTCTGTCACCCGATTCTCCCATATCACGTCTTTTGACCATCTTTCTTCCCTGATATGACACCGATATTAAAGGCTGTGTTACAACCGAAACGAGCCACTCAGCCTCTTGGGATTGTTCCTTCTCGGATTATTCATTGACCATCGACGCTAAATCCCAAGATTAAGTTGTCTCTTCGAATTGCCGTACTGTTGATCATTTTTCAATTAAAATATCTACAAATATCTAAAAATGAAGTATCAAGAAATATCTATTAAAATTATAGATAAATTATTATTATCCATTAAAATTTCAAAACAATATCTAACAAAATATCTGAAACTGAAAATATAATATGATGAAAAGATAAGAAAAATATGTATTATAAAAATATTTTTTACGACTCTCAATATTGGCATTTTGCTTAGGTTCTGAGAGCCCATACTGGTAGATTAAAAGAACGGAAAAATGAGATTTATGGTATAGAAAAAAAACAGTTTATAATTTTTATTTGTATTTTATTTTTATTTTTAATTTTTATTTTTATTTTGTCATTTTTATTTTGTCATTTTTATTTTGTCATTTTTATTTTGTCATTTTTGTTCTGTAATTTTTATTTTGTAATTTTTATTTTGTGCATAATTGTTATTTGTTTGCCGAAGGATCTGATTTTCCGGTTTGAGGACCAATTTAAAGTAATCTCTGAAATGAAAGTCTGATAATAAGAATCGTGTAATAGATTTTCTCACCACGAGGATGATCAAAAGATCTGGACGAGAAGCAAGAGCCTATGGGCGATTTTGGCTAAATTTTCAACTCTGTTGTTTCATGAAGGCTAAAGCTTTGTAAAGTGTGATAATAAGCCCGCGGGCTGTCGGTCCGAAATCCACGATTCTCTCCGTACAAATTGAATCCTTCGGAGGCAAGACCAGCAGAGAGGGCGAATCTGAGATCGGTGATCCGTAATTGTAAGCCCTTTGTTCCATCCATTAAAGACCATTTCTACTGAAATTACATTAAATTTCCAAGTAATAATCAAACGTGTGTAACCAAAGAGTACACACGCCAAAAGTGTGGAATGTCACTAGGTGTATTAAAAACGTAACCAAAAAAATATGAATTCGAGACCAAATGATTGCACCCGTTACTCAAAACTTGAATATAAGCAACCAAATAATTAAAAACGTGACAAATGTATTCGATACGTGACGAAAAAATAAAAAAACACAACTTCTTCTATGAGGAAGCAATTGAAAAAAATACATAACTAAAACTTAATATGTGACGAAAATGTTAAATCCATGAACAAAAAATTGAAATCCAATCTGAAAAATTGAATTCGTGAGCGAAAATTGAATTGCCAAGCGAAAAGTTGATTATTGGACGAAAATAAAGAATTTGTAACTACAAAAATTGAATGCATGACGAAAAATTGAAAACGTGATGAAGAAAATTGAATCCGCAAAGAAATAATTGAATATATGATGAGTAATTGAATTCGGGACCAAAAAATTGAATCCGCAGAGAAATAATTGAATATATGACGAGTAATTGAATTCGTGACTAAAAAATTGAATTCGCAAGAGAAAATTAAATCCATGACGAAGAATTCAATGAAAATACCAAACAATTGAATTCATAATTGAAAATATGATTGTTATAGAACGAAAATAAATAATCTGTGACCAAGAAATTGGAATCCGTAACTGACAAAATCAAGAAATGATGAAAAATTGAACACGTGACGAAGGAAATTGAATCTCCAACAAAAGGATTGAATGACTGAAAAAAGAAATTGAATTTTCATTAAAAAATTGAATCGACAAGCGAAAAATTTAAAAACTGACAAAAAAATGAATGTTCATAAATAGAAAATGAATTTTCATCCCAAAAGAATGAATTTTCATCACAAAAAAACAAATTTTTATCCAAAAAAATGAATGCATGACGAAAAATTCAATACGAGACGAATAAAATTAAATTCACAACCAAAGAATTGAATAAATGACAACATAAATTGAATAGACGACAAGCTAAATTAAGTCCGCAACCAAGGAATTGAATGGATGACAAAGAAAAATTAATTTTCATCCGAAAAGTTGAATTAACGACGAAAATTTGAACATGTGACAAAAAAATTGAATCTGCAACCAAAAAATTGAATGAATGAAGAAGAAAATTGAATCTGAAATTAAAGAATTAAATGTATGAAGAAAAAAATTCAATTTTCATCCAAAAAATTGAATTCATGACGAAGAACTGAACTTGTAACGAAAAAATTGAACCCGCAACCAAATAATTGAATGGATGATGAAAAAAAATTAAATTTTCATTGAAAAAATAGAATTGATGACGAAAGGTTGAATACGTGACGAAAAAAATTGAATTGCCAACCAAAAAATTGGATGGGTGATGAAAAAGATTAATTTTTCATTCAAAAAATAGAATAGATGACGAAAAATTGAATATTTGACGAAAAAATTGAACCTGCAACCAAATAATTGAATGGATGACGAAAAAAATTCTGAATCCACAACCAAAAAATTGAATGGGTAATGAAAAAAATTAAATTTTCATCCAAAAAATTCATGACGAAGAATTGAACTTGTGACGAAAAAAATTCAATTTTAATTCAAAAAATAGAATAGATGACGAACGATTGAATATGTGACGAAAAATTCCCGCAACCAAATAATTGAATGGATGACGAAAAAAATTCTGAATCCACAACCAAAAAATTGAATGGGTGATGAAAAAGATTAAATTTTCATGCAAAAAATTCATGACGAAGAATTGAACTTGTGACGAAAAAAATTCAATTTTCATTCCAACAATAGAATGGATGACGAAAGATTGAATATGTGACGAAAAATTCCCGCAACCAAATAATTGAATGGATGACGAAAAAAATTCAATTTACATTCAAAAAATAGAATGGATGGCAAAAGATTGAATATATGACGAAAAATTCTGAATCCACAACCAAAGAGTTAAATGGATGATGAAAAAGATTAAATTTTCATCCAAAAAATTGAATTAATGACGAAGAATTGAACTTGTGACGAAAAAATTGAATCCGCAACCAAATGAATTGAATGGATGAGAAAAAGAATTGAATCTGCAATCAAAAAATTGAATAATTGAACACGTGGCGAAAAAAATGGAATCATCGACCAAGAAATTGAATGGATGACGAAAAATACTACATTTTTGCCCAAAAAATTGAATTAATGACGAAGAATTGAACGTGTGACGAAAAGGTTGAATCCGCAACCAAAAAATTGAATCGATGTTAAAAAAATCTAATTTTCATCCAAAAAATTGAAAGGATTACAAAAATTGAACAC
>WNHD01022912.1:0-10689 GCA_011057455.1 Ganaspis sp. Gsp50
GGGGGGGGGGGGCATTTTTAAAAGTTTTCGGGCTACAGTTCTCTAACGAATTAAATATATATATATATATATATATAAAATTCTAATTAAATTATAACTTTCTTTAAAAATTAGAATATTTATTTTCTGTTTTAAAAGAAATGTTTTACAGCATGTAGGCCCGCATCAATCATACCTAGGATGCAAAATTCTGAGGGAGCAATTCGAAATATTTCTATTAAAGGATTTTTCTAGGTATGATTTCTTTAAACTTGTTTACAATTGTCATACATAAAGAAATTTAAAAAATGAATTGTCCGATTTAGCCCCACTCCTTTTCGTCCGGTTTAGCCTCAAGCGGTCATTTTACCTTTAAGCCGAAAAATCTTTGTTGTTATTCAAGTTGTGAAAACAATATTACTTACCCTATAATTAGTATAAATTATACTTTTAATAAAACTTGAATCATAATTTTTTATTTCAATTGAATACAATAAACCCAAAAAGTATGAGATACGTAATTTTTACAATAATCGAAAAAAAGACTTTATCCGCACGTTTTGATTTTTAACACCATACTTAACCGATGATATGTCATCGTGACCTATGCCATACATGCATCATATGATGCCACTTTTATAAAAAAAATTCATTTTATAAACACATTATAGTTTCGAAGAAAATCGAAGTGTCCGGTTTAGCCCCGTGACCGGCTTAGCCCCACTCTCCCCTACCTAATTATAAACAATTTGAACAATTTGAAGTGTACTATCGAGCGCACAGCGCGAGTGTTGTCATAAACATGTATTCCTTAAAGTCAGAGAACTTGAAGACAAAAATTACAGTTTATACAGCACACAATCTTCCCAGTTATTTAAAGGGAGTCGCCAATGAAAACTTCATAGAAGTTGAGTAGAAGCATAAAACTGTCCGCTTGTGCAAAAAGATTGCGGAATCAAACTTGATGTAAAATTTTGTAAACTTGTTTAAACCTTCAACAACAACGACTGTTGAATTTCATATTTGCCTGAATAATTCCTGAATGCTCCTCTAAACTTTATTTAACATTGCATTTATGGAAGTTTCCCGAAGGGTTGTTCACTCCCAAATCAACCTTATTCAGTGCTTGAAATCGAATAATTAAAGATAATTTTCTACAAATATAGTAGTTTTTAGTTTAAAAATACTGTAAAATAATGAAATACAGTAGGGTAATGATTTACAGTAAAATAAGAAATGAATAATTGCTTTTAGAGAGAAAATCAATCTCGTAAGAGGAAGTCAATGAGAGATGGTGAAAATAACGTCAAATAGTGCAAGGATTAATGCCAGATAATGTAAAATATAGTTAGGGAAGTTATTATTTAAGTATCAGAAACCAAAGATCCGTATCTACCATTTGAGGGAAAATGCAGGTACGAATCTTCACAGATTTACAACCCTTAATAATGAAGTCTTTATTCATTCTATGCGACTATTTGGTTTATGTACTTTTTTTGTTATTAAATTTCGTTACTTGTCATTTCACAAACAGTTAATCTAAAATTTAAAAGAAGCTTTGAATTTAATATTTCTCCTATTTTGAATAATGTTATTTAATAATCTAAAGCAAACTCAAATTGATTAAGAATTTACAATTATTACTAACCCAGGTACTAACATTGTTTGTAGAAATATAATTTATAAATTTATTATCTAATGAGGAAGAAAATTATAGTTTAATATTAAATCAATTAACAGTTAAGATGACTACCAAGGAAGGGTCGCGAAGTGTCCGCCTCCAATTTTGTTGATTTTGATATATGTTGTAGAGGACTGAAATCTAAGCGACACGTATTTTTTTTTATCGGCGGACTCCGCGATTTACGGGGCAAAACTAACCCTTGAAAATGGGGGTGTCAGGTGTTGTTTTCACTCTTTCATATAGGACACATTTAATTTAATTGAAACGAAATAAAAAAGTTTCCTTGTAAGGAGCAATGAAAAACACATATTTTGCACCCCAGTCAAAAATTCTCAAGGGGGTGAATCAACCCCCAAAAGAGACAAAAATTAAAAAAATGTTATGGGGGTGAACTACCCCTTTAAACATTCTTACATTTCCAACGTAATTAGTAATAGTAAAACTTTCACAAAATTCAGTAAATACACTGTATTATAAGCAACATCTACCAACAAATCATTTAAAAAATAATCCAATTCTTTCCAGGGTAAAATACCCCTTAAATCTAAAATATTTTAAAATAACGTAAAATAAAGCAAGATAAAGACAAGAAATCAATGTAAACTCAATTTTTAACTTCTGCAAAAACTTTTAGCAGTTAGCAACACTTTATTTCATATTCACGAGTGCTACTTGGGGTGGGGGGGTGAACTACCCCTAAAAATTTGTTTACAATTATTAAAGATTAAGAAAAGATAAAGTAGTGGAAAAAAAGTAATTACGTTATCTCAAAAAAAGGGCTATATAATTTTTACAAATGACGTCTGAATTTTACGGGGGCGGTACACCCACAAATATTTATATTATTCATCAATAAATTTAAAATGAGGCTAAATAAATGAGAAAAAAATTGAAATAAGTACAGTTCATATTTGTTTTAATTTTAAAATAATTACGCAATAAAAAATGTAAATTTAGTTACAAAATAATATTATTATGTTATCTTAAAAAGAAAAATTCCCCATACAATTTATTTATATATTTTCAGTCTGAATTTTTTGGGGGTAAGCATCCCTCAAAAATTTATTCTATAGGAAAGTACGAGAAAAAAATTAATCTTGTTTAGAAAAAATTTATACTGCATTTAGGATAAGAAATTACGTGTATTTATTATGTTTCTGAGAAAACGATAGCAAAAGGGGATAACTACCCTTAACATGATTGAATTCTACTAGTCTGAAAATATAATATTAAATTTCTTTTATTTTACAAATAGAAAGTAAAGCAAGGTTGAAAGAGAAATAATCTTGTAAGTATTAGTTTTCATAAGTTGAAAAATAGTGATTAATATAACGAGGAGAAGATAACTGGTTATGTATCAAAGATTGCAGTATTATTATATTATTACGTAAATTAGTATCTTGATTCATTAACATTGCGCTATTCGAAAAGTTTCTTACATAATTCTTCCATGTTCTGAAACCGTATACATCTAATGGTTGAATCTTTCCAGTTGTGCCCGTTGGTATTAACTTGAGTTTAACTGTTTTCGAAGGTGGCGTTACCTCTGCTACTGCTTGTGGACAAATATTTAATGTATAGTGCATTTCTTCTTCTAGCCGCTTTCTTACTATAACATTATCAACTTTTTATGATAATTAAAATTTTGAAAATTCTATGATCGATAAGAAACTTTACTAATTATGAGTGAATCAAGACCTTGACAGAAATTGGTACCATAAATATTACTATTTTTGGTATTAATTTTAAATTTATTATTTAAAGAGAACATCCTTCTGATTGATATTACTGATTAAAGACCAATTCCGATTCATAACAATTCAGGACGTCAATCTTGAATCCGCATTCTTAAAATCTCCGATTCACAAAGTAAATTCCTCAATAAGTTTTTTTTACTTGGGTCTGCTACTGCTTGAGAACAATATTCCTCGTACAAAAGCCGATATTTTGATATAAGACCAGAAAGTTCTGAAGATCCCGTAGACTACAGTTTCGGCGATTCATGTAACACACAATGCGAAGTTCCTGGTTGTGAGAATGTAGGCTTTATATGTTCTTCATGGTGTAAAAAAAATATTATGTTTCAAGCACTTTCACGAATATTATCACTATTTTTCAACTCATGAAAACTAATACTTACAAGATTATTTCACTTTCAACCTTCCTTAACTTTCTATTTGTAAAATAAAATAAATTTAATATTATACTTTCAGACTAGTAGAATTCAATCAAATTAAGGGTAGTTATCCCCTTTTGCTATCATTTTCTCAGAAACATAATAAATATACGTAATTTCTTATCCTAAATGCAGTATCAATTTTTTTTACACAAAATTAATTGTTTTCTCGTACTTTGCTATAGAATAAATTTTTGAGGGATGCTTACCCCCATAAAATTCAGACTGAAAATATATAAATAAATTGTATGGTAAATTTTTCTTTTTAAGATAACATAGTCTTATTTTATAACTAAATTTACTTTTGTTAATGCGTAATAAATGTTAACCCCCTTAATATAATTTGTATGAAACTAGAAGATTGTACTTATATTTTAAAATTAAAACAAATATGAACTGTACTTATTTCAATTTTTTTCTCATTTATTTAGCCTCATTTTAAATTTATTGATGAATAATATAAATAGAATAATATAAATATTTAAGAGTGTATCACCACCGTAAAATTCTGATGTCATTTGTAAAAATTATATAGCCCTTTTTTTGAGATAACGTAATTACTTTTTTCCACTACTTCATCTTTTTTTAATCTTTAATAATTGTAAACAAACTTTTAGGGGTAGTTCACCCCCTCAAGTAGCACTCGTGAATATAAAATAAAGTATTGCTAACTGCTACAAATTTTTGTAGAAGTTAAAAAATTGAGTTTACATTAATTTTTTTGTCTTTATCTTGCTTCAAGTTACGTTATTTTAAACTATTTCAGATTTAAGGGGTAGTTTAAAAAACTACGTGGAAAAAATTAAATTTTTTTTAAAATGATTTGTTGGTAGATTTTGCTTATAAAACAGTGTATTTACTGAATTTTGTGAAAATTTTACTATTATAAAATACGTTGGAAATGTAAGAATATTTAGTTCACTCCCATAACATTTTTTCCAATGAAACCCCAAAACACGTCAACTTTGTTTTTGAGCCGCGAATAACATATATTCCTTTCGCTGACATAGCATGAATTTTGAATGGTTTTATTTAATTTTTGTCTCTTTTGGGGGTTGATTCACCCCCTTGAGAATTTTTGACTGGGGTGCAAAATATGTGTTTTTCATTGCTCCTTACTACCCTCATTTTCAAGGGTCAGTTTTGCACCTTAAATCGTTGAGTCTGCCGATAGAAAAAAAGTACGTGTCGCTTAGATTTCAGTCCTCTACAACATATGTAAAAATCAACAAAATCAGAAACGGACATTTCGCGACCCTTCCTTAAAAGTATGCGCAAATAATAAGGCAAAAATTGATATTTAAATAAATAAAAAATTTGGATAATCATTTTAAAAAGGAAAAAAAGACTTAGCTTTTTATGGAATAAAATTAAATTTACTACATGTAAAAAATACCGAATAATATAGAAAGCTGTATTGAATGTTTTGCTTCCTCATAGGGAAGCCTTGCAATCATGCCGATTTTCAATTTTCCAAAAATAGTCTAAATCAACTCATTTTCATCTAAAAAGTATATATACAAAGTTTTAAGCAAATTGATTGACTTACATAAAGTCTATATTTCACCGAGAATTGATGGAGTAAATGTCATGTTCTTTACTATTTTTGACACTTAAAATTCAATTTTTCAAAAATAACTTTTAAAATTGTGTCTTTTTAATAGTACTTCCTTTTGAAAAAATTTTCTACATTAAAAAATAAATCGATTAATCTATATAAAGTCTATATTTTACTAAGGATTGATGAATTAAATGTCAATTTTCTATCATTTTTGACATTTAAAATTCAATTTTCTGATATAACTTTTAAAATTTTCTCCTTTTAATAGGGTAAGTGCACCAGTTCTCGAGGATTTAAGACTACATGCGACTTTGATATTTTCTTCTTCTTAAAGTATTGTGCCTAAGTAATTAAGTTTTATAAATTTAAAATCAGAATTTAATAATCTTTCATATTTTAATTAATTTTTTGGAAAATCGTAATTAAAATTCAATTTATCAAAATCACCATTTCTCGAGGCTCGTGTACCAATTCTTGAGGCACTCGACACCCAATTCTCGTGTTATATTATATGTTATACTATACAATAATGTTTACATTTATTAAAACTACTTAAGGGCCTGTGATGGAATATGCCTTCAGTGGTCCGGTGACCCATAGTCAAAAATTGTCCCCAGTTTTACTCCTAGAATAATGAACATATCATTCTGAAATTTGGTAGACGTTCACAAAATATTATTAGGAAGGTCTGTGTGGTCCGAATTTGTTAATATTTTTGTTTAAAAAGAATTTCATAAAATTATACACTACACTTGACTAATTTTATAAAATTGTTTTTAAACAAAAATATTAACAAACTCGGACTGGACAGACCTTTCTGATAATATTTTGTGAATGTATACCAAATTTCATAATGATATGTTCATTATTTTAGGAGTAAGGCCGGGGACAAATGCCTATGGGTCTAGTGATCGCTGACGTCATATTCCATCACATGCCCTTAATATAATTTTTTTAGTTCAAAATATTACGAATAATATCAAAAAAAAAAATTTATTTATCTCTTCTTTATTTAGAAATACATACCTCAATTAATTTTTTAAACACTTTTCATGCGCTGATAACCTTTTTGACATTAAATAAACAAAATTTTCTTTAACCTCTTTATTGACACAACACTATGTGTCAATGCATCGAGAAAAGGTTCAGCTACAAAAAATTGACTACACCAATTCTCGAGCCTCATAAAAATGGAGGTGCTAATAAACTTTGGAACCAGTTACCGATAATTCACTTTAAGAAACAGAAAAATGAGATTTTTTCATAAATAAACTCATGTAATAATAAAAGTAATTTAATTAGTATTATCCAAAATTTTTGTTTCAACTGACCTGAAGTATTAAAAACATCGCGAATCTAATAAAATTTGCCAATAGTGAATTACAATTTTAAAAGAATAATTATTTTACTAAACTTTTTATAAAACATTTGCTAATCAGATTGTAAATAGAAATATAAAGGTTATTTATAAATTACTTTCAATTTTATATATTTAACAGATTACTATTTATATCAAAAAATAAATCATGATCGCGACAATTGGGGTATCCTCGAGAATTGGTGCACTTACCTTAGTAGTTCCTTTTAAAAAAAATTTCTACATTAAAAAATAAACAGTTTGACCTATATAAAGTATAATTATCACTAATATATTATGGAATAAGTTTCAAAGTTTAATTGTTTTTAAAAATAAAAATTCTAATTTACTATATAACTATGAAAATTGTGATTCTTTATAGACAGTTTCTTTAGGAAAATTTGTTTATTTTAAAACACAAATTAATATGCATTAATCTAAAGTTATATAAAACATAAATTTATAAAAAGATTACAGTGTTTAATTATTTTTGACACTTAAAACTGTTTCGCTATTAGAAAGCCTAAATGTTCATATGAAATAAATATAATTTTTCACTTGTTTAAATGACAAACCATGACAATAAAGTTACTAAAAATATATTAAAACAGTAGAAGAAAAACGAAAAATTATTTAAAATTTCAGTAATTAATTAATGTAGAAGTCGTTGAAATATTAAAGATAATCTTTTAATTATTAAATAACAGTATTAAGGTTAGTAAATGATTAGAAAATTAGAAAATTAAAGTTAGGTTATAGTGAATCATGAAATTAACGTAAAATAATGCAAAGAGTGCCTATGAAGGAATTGTTAAAGTAGAATAGTAGAAATAATGAGCGACTCAGTGTAACTAAGGAGAGTTAATGCCAATAGTGTCAAACTAATGCTGGCTAACGCGTCATAGTGAACGGTGCACTCAAATAGAGGTGTTTATGTTACAGACAGTATTTACTTTATTTTAATGCAGGAATCACATGCAATCGCTTGAAATCATTTAGCTGATTTGGGAGTTAAAAACCCCTCGAAGTTTCAAGTAAGTTTAATGATTAAACAATGCAAGTTGACAGTATGAACAAACTTTAAATATTAAGAATAATTAAGTGCTATGCACGTTTGTCTGGAATTACATGCAAAGTTTAATAAAAAGTTATAAGATTTATAGTTTGGTATAAACAAACTATCAATTATAAGATAAAGCTATTTATTTATGAATAAAGCATTTATGAAAAGAATTTATGATAACGACGCAAAGGAAGTGGAATCACGTGCGCGATAAACTGTGCGCGAATCGGTACGTGCGTGGTGAGAATGTGCCCGCTTCAGTGGACAGATTTTATTAAAATACTTTACTGAAGTTTTTCAAATTATTAGGGCAAAATATATTTAGATTTTGTAGAATTCTCATGCAACTTCTTTTGTAACATAGTGAAAACAGTAACGACCAAAAAAGGACAACAATTACTTCGTAAAATAATTTATTAACCAAACTGACGTTTCAAGGCTGATTCAACCTCCTCCTCAGAGCATATAAATGAATCCTCAAAATAAAAAAACAAATAAAAAAAAAATTCCGAAGCAACACAATAAAATCATAATAATAAAAATGTGAAAAAATGCTAACAAAACATTATTTAAAAAGAATGTGTCAATCAGTCCCTCATCGGTTCCTCTTCCCAATAAATTCAATTAAATTTAGTATTATAAAAAATAAGTTGAAATAATTAATATAATCACCATTGAAAAAACTACAAAAAAGTTTCATTTTAAGAAGCCCGGTGTGACGCTCGAAATTTCGATGCTTTTTTATGAATTTTTTTAAGTAGGTAAATAAAATGCGACCCTTACAAACGTTGGATATGTTTTTATCTACGTTTTAAACTATATAAAAAAATGTTTTACAATAATTAACGTTCAGTTGTTAATAATTTTTAATGTTAAAGTCGACTTCTCGAAAAAAACAGAAATTTTTCGGTACAATCCAGGGCCTTTCGCAGTCACCGAATATAAAAAAATCAAAGATATTTTTGTTCTACAGACATAAATCTAAGTCTGGAACCAATAAAATTCACATTTCTTAACAGAAAAAACAAAATGTTGGACTTATGAACAAACAATTTTGGAAAACATCTCTTTTTTCGGCATGAATTGTTTAAAAAACTCAATTTGTTATTAAGAATATAAATGTTTTATTGGATCTAGATCTTCATACATGCCTCAAGAATAACTGGTTAAATTTTTATCGAAATCGGTTAAATATTTTTTGCTGAGGAGTGTACAGAATCTCTGAAAACGTTGTTTCGAGAAAATCGCGTTTAGTCTTCGCACAACCAGTAACTACCCAGGGTAGTAATTCAAATTCAAGTTCTAATATCTTTACCAATTTTGCACCAATTTAAGGTATTACTCGCGTAGATTTGTTTTCGTCAGATATTTTTCAGACTTTACTTGATTATTCTACATGTTTTTATCTATAAAATATGACCAATCTGATTCACTTTGACCGTCTGTAAGTTTATAAAATGTAAATCAAAGTTTTATAATTTACATGCATTTTGTACAAAACCCGTAAATATTATTATTTATAATTTACATGCATTTTGTACAAAACCCGTAAATATTATTACATTTTATTGTTTCATTTTGCAACTAATCGTCAAATTTTAATAAAAAACTAAAGTGCGGAACATTTTGAGGAAACAATTACTTATAATAAGTATGAAAAAAATCGAACGTTTCGTTCAGAAGTTATTGAAAATGCAAGTTCAACCATTTATATCAAATACACAGTAAATGATATCGATGCCAAAAATAATGCAATATTGCATAAGAATTTTAAAAAGAAAGAGTATAGATATTATAAAAATGTTCAACACAGTTTAAAATTTGTTAATAAGAGATAATATTTTGCATAATTATATAGCTTAAAATGAAGAAAATTTTCTTAACAATTTTTTAACATAACATCCACGCAAGTAATACCTTAATCGGCAATATTTATGTGATATCCTATTGAAGAGAAATTTACTGAATCTTTTCTGACAATTATGAATCCGAGTCAAAATTTTTAGGTCCGGTTGTCAAAAATAATAAATTGTAAACTTCCGATTCAAAATCTTTTTGAGTGGCTTGAATCGGAAGTTTCCGATTTGTTTTTGACAACCGAACCTAAAAATTTTGACTCCTATTCATAATTTTCAATAAAGATTCAGAAAATTGTTCATCAATAGGAGTACACATAAATATTACCGATTAAGACCAATTCCGATTGAGAACAATTAAAAACATCAATCGTGAATGCGCATTCTTAAAATCTCTGATTCACAAAGAAATTCACCAATAGGTTTTTTTTCTAGATATTAACAAAAAAAATGGTTCTATCTTTCAAGATACTGAACCGATTTTAATAAATCAAAGACAAAAGTAATCCTGAACAAAAATATTTTTTAATATTGTAAAAAGAACTTGAGAAATTGTAATTGTGTCTGCTGATATTCAATAATTTTATCGCTATAAAGCAAAATGTAAAACCAGACGTGGCAATAAGCAGACAAAAGATGCTACGCGCATGCGTTTGCATTTCGTCTGCTTATTACTACACCTTGTTTTCACGCGTCGTTTTTTGGTGATACAATTATTAAATATCAACAGACATATTCTAATTTTCTCAAGTCCTTTTTTACAATATTACGCAAGTGGGCCCTATTGAAAATTCTCATGTGAGTACTCATATGAGACCTCACATGGGAACGCACATAAGAACTCACACAGGAACTCACATGGGAACACACATGGGAACTCATGTGAGA
The DNA here is from genome assembly GCA_011057455.1 of Ganaspis sp. Gsp50. Taxonomy (NCBI): domain Eukaryota; kingdom Metazoa; phylum Arthropoda; class Insecta; order Hymenoptera; family Figitidae; genus Ganaspis; species Ganaspis sp. Gsp50. The sequence continues at coordinate 10,565 of WNHD01022912.1, forward strand.
ACTCACATGAGATTTTGACCCCGGCTCTCACATGAGTTCCTATGTGAGTTCCCATGTGAGTCCTCATGTGAGGTCTCATGTGAGTTCCCACATCTCAAAATTTTTTTTAATCCAGCAAAGAACTG
>WNHD01022969.1:0-10677 GCA_011057455.1 Ganaspis sp. Gsp50
AGATATAAAACGTGTAAATGATCGTTTAATATAATTGAATTTAATAAAAGATAATAAAGAGTTCCGAATACAAGACCAGTCGCCTTTGCGGCTAGGTAACGACTGGTCTAATACGAAATTGGTAAGTTTGCACGTAGGCATAAGTGATTCATAATTAAATTGAGAAAGTACATATATATTTATTGTTAGACTCAGGCTTTCGCTACCAACAAAAAGGATCTTAATTTTCAATTTCTTGAAAAAGAAAATCTTAATTTGAGACAAATTTTAAACGTAGCATTGGATAAGGAATTTTAGTTTCAGATTCAATTTAGATGATGACTTTACTAATTAATAACATTGCCTTAAAAGATTCTTACAAGAGTCATTGAGTACTGACGCGTCTGATCGATGCACGAAGCAGCTGATCTACGTCGGCCATCTTGTTGAGGTGCTGCCCTCGCACTACTATCTCGGAACTTGAATCGAAAACGCGCTTCATGACGCTCACTATTCTAAAATATGCAATAAACGATCAACAACTGTAATGTTTAACTGTATCAAACTACAACTGTATCAAAAACTGTATCTTCCATCTCAGTCAAACAATCCAGATCTTGTATTTCCAAAGTAGCTTTCTTACCCTCTCGTAAAATCTTAATCAAGTCTTAATGTCTGTCCTCTCGTAATCTTTTCATTCTCAATAAACGAAAGTATCCCTTTGCAATTATTTCTCTTTGCAATTATTTCCCTTTGCAATTATTTCCCTTTGCAATTATTTCCTTTTGAACATATTATTATTACATATTATTATTATTAACATACAATTTATTACCTATTTAAAAACAAACTGTTTATTAAACACAGATGGTGAACTTTTACCATTTTTAGCTTTTTTTCACTTTTTTTCTTATTTATTTACTAAATGTAAGCAAAATTTTAGTAAATAGGTTCTACGTCTAAGTCCGTTACTTCCGTTTGGGCAATTTCTGAAATCCTATTTTGTGGCTGTTAGAATTGCGTCTTTGATAGCGCGTGCACAAGTAGCTAAGTTCTGCAGGGCAAGTTTCATAGCTGTGGAAGTGGAATTAGAGTTACAGGTTAAACGAACTTTGCCACGCTCGGGCGTCAGAGGAGGAATTATCTTTTACGAACTCTTCCATTGAGTATGAAGCACGAAGAAGGCGGAAATGCCAGTTGCGAATAAAGTGCAAGCACGGACTTTCGGTCCGTTTAAACTCGACTTGGATCGAGCTAGGACTTACAGTTGAAAACACTTATAACCAAGTTATCCGCTTCAAGTCTCTGTCGTCACGCAAACGCCGATCTTTAAAACGTACACCCACTATGGATTACGAAACTTCAATTCAAGAAACTTATCTGCAACATCTGTAACAGTAGAGCTCTATCTTTGATCTAGATAATTCATTACTCTGACTTCGAAACTTGTTCCTTTATCCAGAAAGCATGGATTCTTTTTAGATGCTTCTTTATTTTTGTTCTGCAGTCAAGACTTCTCTCAACGACCATTTTGATATTTTACATTTTGTAGAACATTTTGTAGAACATTTTCTATTTCATTTTCCATCCTATACTGATTTTTGGGGTGGAATTGAATAACCCGGCATCAATGGTACAGGACTGAACCAATTGAATGACGTCTGATCTGAGAATGAATTCTAAATGATAGAGAGTTATGATAGAGATAGATAGATCTAAATGATAGAGAATATTCTCAATGATATTGATGCGAAGAATGTTTTAATTTCTTCTTTTACCTTTGTTATCTTTTGGTCAAGAATTTAAGGTCCGAGGAGTAGTGGTTCATTCCCTGGGTGTAGTAAGTTGACTCTAATGGGAGGTTTCTCCCATTTTGGTGAAGCGGTCATTTTATCCACATTGTTCCGGAATAGGTATACCACAATGAAGGTTCCAAGCAGCGAGTTTCAGTGCCGATTAGATAACACCGATGATTATTATCACAATTTGTAAGACTGCGGTCCGTGAGGTAAAACCAAGTGTCTTTTCGACAGAAGTGCAGACGCACTAATGTAACAACATATACAAGTATTGAAGATACAAACAAAAGCTAATGGAGTAATATACTGCCGTACGAAATAAAAACTTAGGTAAACAACAATGCTGGTATTGTTACTTACCTAAGTTCTTATTTCGTACGGCAGTATAGTATAATTACTTTAAATGGTTGCTAGCGCTGGTTGATGGTAATCAACCAGCGTTACCATCAATGGTAACGCTTTTCAACTCGTTTGTGAATCCTTTTAAAGATATAGCTGGAGAACCAGCTTAAGAATGTATCGTAAAAGCCAAAATTATTAACCCTATGAAGAAGTGGTGCGTTATCTGTATCGAAGGTCTTAGAGAAATCAGAGTATACGATGACGACCTCTAAAAAAGATATTAAATTATAATTGACTTATTTCTCATAAAGTCATGTTGTTGAGGAATAAGGACTAAAAACGACGTCGTACATAATGCTCTCAAAGACCTTAGAAATATAATTATTGTTATTGATACTTTTAATGTACCTATAATATATTTAATGTACCTAATGTACTTAATGTACCTAATGTACTTAAAATACCTAATGTACTTAAAGTACCTACTGTACTTAAAGTACCTAATGTACTTAATATACCTATAATTTATTTATACCAAATTTTAAAAGGTATCAACTGAGTGTCCTCGATGACTTTTTCGTCTACTCGATCCACTTGGATATTGTATTTTAGATGCTCCTTTCTCCAGGAAGTATTTGTTGACAAGCGCCGGTGAAGAATCGATTGGGGTGTGGCACCTGATTGACTAGATAAGCTTCAATCACCCAATAAACACTCGTAAGGATGTGGAGCTCAGCTAAAAGGGTGAAGACTACAATGTGAACCAATATGTAATTGTACAATGTTGTCAGATTAGTGGTTTTCACACTAGATTTAAAGGTTTTGCAGTTTCTTACGGATTTTAGAAATTCTTTACCAAGCTTTTCTTCTCTGCTATTTGCGACTTTCTTTGAAGTTCTGATAACCACAAATTACTTTCCGTATACACCAATGTAGCAACATTTTGTTAGAAAATTGAAAATTCGGTTGCCTATTTCATGAAAATGGAATGTTCAATATAGAAAATATGAAGTTAAAAGTATTACTGTTCTTTAAACGAACAGTATTACGTTACTACTACATTATAAATATTACGCATTACATTACTTGTTTTCAAGTTTGTAGAAAGTATTAAATTGCATAAATCAGAAATGTACTTTTGTAAGCGAAATTCTTGAGACGGTAGAAGTCACCGGAAATATTGTCTTCTTGAGAATTCTGCTAAGAGCTGACTAATACAATATTCAAAAAGTCCTCGCTCGTAAGTAGACGTACGTTTTCGTAAAAAAACAAATCATGGTTTGAAATTACAAAATGAGATTATAAAAACAGTTTATCTAATTTTCCTAAAGAACTCCGCTTTTACAATTTACATTCATTTCTCTTTATTCCAAAGCGAATCAAAAGGCTTTTCCAAGGGGTTCTTTTATTGATGATTTTTCAAATGTTAATGAAGCTTGATATCAGAGTATAAAAATACGAGAGAGATTTAAAAAACACGAGAATAATAATTTTAGAAAAAATAAATAGAATATTGAGCTTTCAGGAACATTATTCATGCCATTTTCTACGTAATTCGATTCCAAGTGCAATTTAATATAAATAATGCAATATGAATGACGTATGAAACTGATACAGCGAAAGATAAATAAAATTGGTAAATAAAATCTCTCTCCAAATTGAAAACTTGATAAAACGATCTCATAAATGGGTAGAAAATTGGACAATCTTCTGGTACAATAACTGGTGAAAAGGGGCATTCAATAGTACATATATCACATGCCCATCCTGTTCTAATCCTAATCGTTGCAGTTTCTCGTACTGCAGCGTGTTGAACCCATCACGCTTGCAAGTCAGTAACGACAGAGCTTGCAGCAGTGAGGGTGGTTGAGAGCAATTTGAATTCGAAGAGAGAATTACTAGAGTCGGGATGAAGGGCAAGGAGAAGGGTGTCAAGAGAGAGAAAGAGAGAGAGAAAGAGAGAGAGAAAGAGAGAGAGAGAGAGAGAGAGAGAAAGAGAGAAAGAGAGAGAGAGAGAGAAAGAGAGAAAGAGAGACAGAGAGAGAAACAGCAAAAGAGAGAGTGAGATAAAGGACAAGGTGGGAATGAAGGTTGGGGGTTCAGTTGGAGGTACGAGGCTGCTTTAGAATATTCGACACGTCCTTTCTCCTCCCCCATTGGTCCTTACGAAGCACAGGCATGACTCGAATTCTCTTCCGCGAATTCCCCAGCGATCGATACATTGTACAACGCTGACAATAACATCTCTGTCACAGGCACGTGCCACCTTGAGTCTCAGCCCTGAAATGCATGATTTAAGAGAATTATTCAAAAAGACCCCTTTCGGTCCTCCTCGTTAGGGCAAATACAGGTCTGAGGTTATTTGCGATTCTGAGATTTAGCCAAGACCAATAAGATTCCAAGAGAACTACAACCTAGGTGGAATTCAGGAATCGGACAATGCGTGAAGGCTTTCTTGAATTCAACTATAACCACTTCAGGCAAAAATGATTAAATTGTTAATGTGAGGGAAGAGTTGTCGAATTTGCGGGATACTTATTATATTATTAATATAATAAGGATATATTTCATGATCCAAGGGAAAGAGAAATATGGAATTTGACATTTTGACACTTGACCAAGTAGATCAGATATTCGTAAAAGAAAAAGGAGTTTTTGCGAAACTTTCTTTTGTTTCAAGTGCTTTAATGTCAATCGTAAATTCAGGGCTTATATTTAACTTGCAGCTCTCTAAAAAATTGAACACTACAAAGAACAAACATTACTAAGCGAATTTATAGTAGACCTTCAATTTCATTTACTCCCAGAAAACCGATGACCAAAAAAATTAATCCGAAACAAGTAATCGAAAAATACTCATTAACAAAACTTTTACTTTATTTTCATTAACAAAACTTTTACTTTATTTTCATTAACAAAACTTTTGCTTTATTTTCATTAACAAAATAAAGTAAATCCAAGAACAAGAAAAATATACACAAATAATATTTTAAATGAAAATCAAACTAAATTGAATTTCAAAGAACTGTACGTCTATCACAAAAATTCAAATATATTTTAAAATACAATGAAAATGATCTATATATATGAAAATGATCTATATATATGAAAATGATCTATATATATGAAAATGATAATATGTTTTTTTTTAAATTTTATCTTATAAATTCTACACATCTATTATTCTTTTTAAATTTCTTTCGAAAATTCAAAATTATGCAAAATTAAAAATGCAAAAAAAACGCCAAGATTGTTGTGGCTTTTACAATTAAAATGTTTCAAAGAATTTCCATCTACCTTGGTTAATTTCAGTACGGTTGCTATTTTTAAACCACAAACAGACGATATCTGACTAAAAACCTTCTACAACTACTTTTCAGAATTTTTAGATGTAGGTAGAGGTCGGATCAAATCAAACCACTAAGACGGATATGACCCAGCAAATTCTTCGATATGAATTTGGCAATTTTTGCTTTAAAAACCGTTATTAGAATTCTAAAAATAAAAAATGAAAAAAATCTCGGGTATTTCCAGTGGTTCGAAAGATATTTGACAAACGAAGGGAATATCAAATGGCACTTTACTTTCGTCGGAATCTTTTCACTTCTAAATTTGCAAGCTACGAGGGTGATAAATATCCGTGTCCCATTTTCAGGAGCTTCATATTTTCGAACTTGTGACTAACAGAACTCACCAGTGACCGAGTAGGTATTCAGTTTGGTATAATTCACATTTTTAGTTTTCAGCAAAGTGTTGTGCGATTTATGGCCAGTAGGATGCGAAACGATAAGCAAAGTTCTTTGTGACTTTATTGTTCTCCATGTGTTCGTATACATGTAGACTATAAGATTTATCAAATTTTAGTGTAAACAACAAATTTTGATTTCATGACCATTTGAGTTAAAAGCCTTTTTTAAGTTTTATAACCCTTGCAATATCATACCCTTGCAAACGATCATAAACTTTTGACATTCTTTTTACGATTCTCTAAATAGGAATGTTTTTTATTTTTCCAAATTTCACAGTAGGAACAGACGTTTTTTAATTTTCCGAACTTCACAGTAGGAACAGACGTTTTTTAATTTTCCGAACTTCACAGTAGGAACAAACAGACGTTTTTTAATTTTCCGAACTTCACAGTAGGAACAGAAGTTTTTTTACTTTTCTGATTCTTTCGCTGGGGTTTACATTTCACGATCCTCTTAGTAGGATCGAGAATCTTGTTTAATTTTACAACTTACTTAGTGGGGTTGGGGATCTTTTTCTAGTTTTACGATCCTCTTGGTAGGGTTTCAAAAACTGGATTCTTTCGGTTCTTTCTACAGAAGTAAAATATTTGGCAAAAAAAATGGTAGATGTAATGAATAATAATATAAAAATTGTAAAAAACTTTCCTGTGAGGAAGCAATAATGAACCGGCATTAAAATGTGGATATTAAAAGCCTTTCTAGGTATTTAGGTGTTGAATTTTCTTTTTGTGGATAATGCTGGTAAACATTGGAATACTTTAGCCATTTAAAGGCCAGAGGTTTCAAAAAGATGGTAGTGATATCATGGTGGCACTTGTCTTCGTTTTCTTAGAGACAATTTATTGCACTAAGGAGATTTTTCTACTCCTACCCTTGATGAATTTCCTCTATCTTATAGAACTAATGACTCCCAAAAGCATCATAAGTAACTGCTTCAAACAGTCAGAGGGATGAAATCTCAACGGAAATCTTTTCCTTGTCTTAAAAAATACTAGTGTTAATGCTAGTGTTGAAAACCATTGATAAATAACTTTTGGGATAATTGTAGAAACATTTTTACAAATGTAACTGAAGAATAAATAGTAGTTGCAATCGTTGAACTGCTAGCAACAAAAATCTAATACCTACTCCTCTTACAGATGAGAATATAAAAAATGATAATATAAAAAATGAAAATATAAAAAATGAGAATAAAAATGAATGAGAAAGAAATTCAATGAAACAATGCCAATGTTAAACCGTAAATTATAACCTCGATTATAACAAATTGACGAGCTTGAATGATAAAAAGTAATTAATGCTATTACTTGCACAGCATAAAAAATGTGTTCTATTAGAGAAATAGAAGACCTTTAGAAACAGTTTTCATTCGTAACTTTGTGGTTTCCAAGTTTGCAGCGAACCTATATTTATGTATAGAAGTTGCTATATTTACTTTTTCGCTGAAAAAGAAGCACTCGAAAAGATACACTTTTTCTTTCGCTTGAAAGTCTCTCGTATCCACGTACACATTCTTCTTCCTTCTACGGGTGAAATAAAAGTAATGGCCTTTAGATCGAGATTCTCAACATAACCCTTTACAGAAATACATGAAGCGAACAACATTTATTCAACTCCAACAATCAAGGAATATATATTTTTAAATTTTGTTAAAAGCATGTCCAAACCTCAGAGCAAGTTGATATGGTGTTGCTGCCAAGTCGAAACATTTTCAAAATGTTATGAACATTTTCAAAATGTTATGAACATTTTCAAAATGTTATGAACATTTTCAAAATCCACAAATCAAGTGATTAGGATTTGGAAGGATCCCAATTGTAATTTGCAATGACCTTCCATCTTATGGACTCTTTAATCTTATCTTTAATCTTTATCTACTCTTTCATTTTAAAGCAAAATAACACAATAAATTTATTAAACAGAGCGTTACAAATCGATGAAAATGAATCAAAAGAGTGACAAAATGTGCGAAAATATTAACTGAATGTCACGCGAAAATATAACGAGAGTTAAATCCCACATGAATTCAAAATTAATAAGGGCGATTCCCAGTAAAAATTAAACTTTAATAGAATTCCAGGTTCCAGACCTCTAATGCTTTCATAACCACATTCATTACCCTCAAGACGCGAATTTAAAAAAAATCACGAAAATTACTTGATTAATTAAAAAAGTGTTTAATTAAATTTTAAATAAATTACATTTACATTTCGTCAAAGCAATGTGTTACACATGCCACTGAATACATATCATGAATGATGAACATAAATACTTGCACATTTGGGAATTTACACATTGGATAATGCATGACTCGATGATTTTTCTTTTCCACCTTAGTAAAAAACACATACACCACAGATTGCAGTAATCATTTTCTATTTGTGCTTCACTCTTGAACGTGTGTTTTAATGTATAAAAAGCCAGATCCTGATATGTATGAGAGAAGAACATGTTTTAATAAAAAAATGCATCTTTTTCTCTCTCCATACACTTGCCAACTGGGAATACTGGGATTTCAGGTTGGCTTTGCGTGACATAAGGCAAAAACTAAAAAGTCTTGTTAGTCGAGGTTTTGGTAGGGGTTAGTTGGATCAGAGTAGCGGTTGATTCAGCAAAAAAAGTTGCCCCGCAAAGTTTCATTAAAGCGAAACTTTTTCATTTCCATATGGCCGAGCTTTCGGAAAATTCATAAAATAGCCTGGGTATGGAAAGACGAAGAGATATCGCGGATGCAGGGCAACTGTTGGGGGGTCGAGGGGGGAGTAGAGGGATGATGAGGAGGAAGCAGAAAAGGGGTGCTGGAAAGGAAGACTAGTCTACTGAATTCAGTGGCCCAGTTTCGCATTAACAAAAATAACCCACAAGTCTCTCTTGGATTATAGTCAATGGCAACGTATGACGTCTTCTTTAAGTATTTCATTCGGAAATTCTTAAGCAGATACTTCAAAGACTCGATATAGTTACTGACTGGAAAAATATGCAACTTCTTGGAGATAGCAAAAAGAAAAAACAACTTATAATATATTCCTCGCCAATTCCACTGAATGCGTCTGTAAGCTTGCAAAACATTGCTATGCTTGAGGCACTTTTTGTAAGCGACCCGTTTACCACGACTTTTTCACTTACACTTGCAAAAGTTACGGCTATTCGTTTTCTGCAGATTCTCTTTAAACTTTAAAAGTTAGTTACGGATACAATTTTTATGTTTGCAATATGTTAAGTCAACTAGTCGCCGAGATATTAACATGAATTTAAAGCTGCGCATCCTTACTAACAAGATTTTGGTTCAATTTTCAAAATTATGTTTCAGCGCTTATTGTTAAGAGTAAACAATTAGAGAACATTCGCTGGTCTTAATTATCAGCGATAGTGTTTTCAAATAAATTTAAATACTGCTAATTAAGCTAGATTTTCACACTTGCTATTGCTCTGGGAAAATTCGCAGAGCGAGAGGATTGCTACACGCGGAAATAAACATGACACATTATGGAACATTTAAAGTCGTCGGGGAACCGACTGCGCTAGTTAATAGTTTGTTAACTACTCAGAGGAACTCTCTTGAAAACTATTGACGTTCCCGGAAGGCACCTTAGACTGTCATTTTAATTAATTATTTATAAAATTGCTCAGCTTGATAAAACGACCATTTTCACGATAGAGATATACCTAAACTGTTTGCAGGGATCACAGTTCATCTCCTTTTTTACCTAATCGCCTTTTTTACCCCTTTTCTTCTTATTTTCCCCTTTTTCTAAGAAAAATCCTTAAAACATCTAAACTCAAGTATATTTATCCCCCTATTTGCCCATTTTTTACTGAGTTTCTTTAATAATTTTTCAGCAATAATACTTCAGACTACTTCAAAATATTTAAATTTACTTTTTTCTTAAAAATATTTCAAAATACTTAAAACTGCCTTAAAATACTTTAGATTCAAAATTCAAAATACAAGTTCAAAATACTTTATAATATTTTAAAATACTTAAAATTACTATAAAAAGATTTCTAAATTTCCTTAAAACACTTAAAAATTCTTGATTTAACGATTCTTCAAAATATTTCAAAGTTTGTAAAATATTACTATTTTAACTATTAAATAAGGTACATAAAAAGATTTTAAATCATTTTGAGAGTATATAAAATACTTCTAAGTACTTTAAAATAATTTAAAATAATTAAAAATATTAAAATATACTTAAAATGTCTTTAAGATGTTTCAAAGTGCTTAAAATTACTTAAGAAGATTTAAAAGCATTTAAAAATACTTAAAATTACTTTAAAATATTTCCAAAAATTTCCCAAAAATAAAACATATTTCAAAATATTTAATAATATTTAAAAAGTTTTCCAAATATTTCAAAATTCGATTTTATTTGATTATCTAAATAAATCCAATAGTAAGAAGATCAATTACAGGATTACATAACATGAAACAATAAATTATACAATAATCATTAACTAAATATTATGGAATATATAAAACTATATTAAAAAAGTTCAAAATACTTCAGAATTCTTCAAAATATTTGAAAATATTTAAAATTACTTTCAAATATTTCCAAATACTTCCCAATACTTCAGAATATTTCTAAATACTTCTCAATAATTTAAAATATTTAAAACTAATTTAAAATACTTCAAACTACCTCAAAATATTTCAAAATACCTCAAAATATTTCAAAATACCTCAAAATATTTCAAAATACTTAAAATGTCTTTAAAGTATTCCAAAATGCATGAAAATACTTTGAAATACTTCAGAGTATTCCAAAATGCATGAAAATACTTTGAAATACTTCAGAGTATTT
>WNHD01022996.1:0-10409 GCA_011057455.1 Ganaspis sp. Gsp50
TTAAGCAAATGAACACTTAAGCAAATGAACATTTAATCAAATGAACATTTAAGCAAATAAGCATTTAATCAAATGAACATTTAAGCAAATGAACATTTAATCAAATGAACATTATTATTATTTATTATTATTATATTTAGTCAAATGATCACTTAAGCAAGTAAATAATTATTCAAATGAACTTTCAATCGATTTCATCAATTTTCATTTCTGCATCATTTTCACCAAATTATTATCAAATTAATATTTCGTCAATTTAACATTTAATGACATTTTAAGACCATTTTTTCTTAGTTTCTTTGTAATTAAAAACGATTTATGTGTTTCTTTTCAGTGAAAATAATCAACCAAATATTTTGAAATTAAAAAGTATTTCTAAATGTTCTTAAAAATTTTCTCATATTTCAAGAAGGTAAGATTTATTGAAAATATGAAAAAGTAGACAATAATGAAAGATAATTTGAATAAAAACAATCAATAAATTGAAAGTCTGATTTCAATTGAAATATTGCCTTCCTTTTTTACAGTTTCGTGTTGATTACCATTCATTTTTTAATGATTTAGATTTTTTACAGTTTTAACTTCAAATAAAAAATGTTTTAAGTAAGGAACTACAAATACAAAGTGTTGTAAGTAAGTAATTACAAACGTAGGTAAGTAATTACAAACGTAAATAAGTAATTACAAACGTAAGTACAAAAAAATTACAAACGTAAATAAAAATTACAAACGTAAATAAAAATTACAAACGTAAGTAAAAATTACAAACATAAGTAAAAATTACAGATGCAAAGTGTTCTAAGTAAGTAATTACAAATACAAAGTGCTAAAATTAACGTATTACAAATACAAACTGTTGTAATTCAGTAATAAAAATTGAACACAATGAACGTAAACAAATAAAGAATTATTTCAATTAATGCAACTATTTGAAAATAAAAACGTAGGTAATTTTACATTCTCGTCATTAAGAAAGGTAATTACGATTTCTGCAAATTTTACCTTTTCAAAGGTCCACATTTATTCAATTTAGAATTGTCTATATAAAAATCCGATGGTAGAAAAATTCGTACTTTAAAACGAGAGCGGAACGAGATCCCTAAAATAAAAGGATCTCTTTCGTATTTCTTGACCATTTCGCTCCATTCAGAACTTCATTTACTTTAGCATTAAAATTTATGTAATTTTCTAGTGCAATAGTGTTGCTGAAGAAATTTCCGTTTAGTTCCCAACTTTTCTTAAAAATCAATGCAAAAAGGTACTGACCACAAAAAGAACTTTTAACGAAAATGAGAAAAAATAAATAAAACTAACAGAAAAATTTAAACAAAACTAAATGAACTTTATATAAATAAACTGGAAAAAACCAAGTGAACATATGAAAACAAACTAAATGTAAAACTGTAAATAAAAATAAATGATTTGAAAAAACTAAATGGATTAAATAAAACTAGATGGGCAAGTATAAAAAATGACTAAGAAAGAGTAAAATAATGAATTTTACTGGTTCCAGTCAAACTTACTTTGCGACTGATAATTACTAGGTGCGGAAATAATAAGTCTTAGGATAGATAAGTCTTAAGATAGAAAAGTCTTTAGATAGAAAAGTCTTTAGATAGAAAAGTCTTTAGATAGAAAAGTCTTAAGATAAAAAAGTCTTAAGCTAGAAAAGTCTTAAGTTATAGAAAAGGTTTAAGATAGTAAAGTTTTAAGTTAGAAAAGACTTAAGATAGTAAAGTCTTAAGTTACAAAAGGATTAAGATAGTATAAAGTCTTAAGTTAAAAAAATCTTAAAACAGAAAAGTCCTTAATGTACCAAATTTTTATATTCTCAGCAAATTACCTTCTCCAATTTTCGAAAAATTAAAAGTTTGCCTCTATTTCAATTTCAAAATGATGAAGGATTTTAATAAAGTTGAAAGCTAATCTGAATTAATATCATTGATGCAACTTGAGGATAGACTTCTATTTAGAATAGCGCTACTTTTGAAAGGAAAATTGGATTCTTTTATCTCAAAAAGATTACAGAAAGACCGTTTCTTTTCGCAGAATTGAGCCTCTTCTTCTTTTGAGATTCAAGAACTAATCAAGAAGAAAGGAGCTAAACGTTTGCAATTGTCTGATCCATCTTTTATACGAAAAAAGTAATTCGTTTTCCTTTAACAATAAATCAGAAAAGCGTAAGGAAGTTAACTTTTAAATACCCTTGAGGGAGAATTGTCATTAAAATCTGTTGCTACTTCAAAAGAATTCTTTTTTATTCGCATTATTATTTTTTATTAGCTTTACGATTAAAAGCTTTTCCCCTTTTATTTATTCCTTCTCTTTACTGTTGAAATTTAATCAATATAACAATCATACTAATGTTTGATTGTTATATTGAAATTACTCCAACTCTTTATAAAACAGGAAAGTTTGAACAGGATTCACTTGTATTATATTATATTATATATTTTATTTTAATAATTACATGTAACTATTGTTTTTGTGGATTAAATTGTTGCGAATTAAATATTTTAATTGAAGTATTAAAATTGATGTATTGAAATTAATGTATTGAAATTGATGTATTGAAACTGATGTATTGAAACTGATGTATTAAAATTGATGTAATAAAATTGATGTATTGAAATTAATGTATTGAAATTGGTGTATTGAAACTGATGTATTGAAACTGATGTATTGAAACTGATGTATTGAAATTGATGTTTCAAAATTAATATAGTCAAAATAAAGTACTTTTTAAAACAATTTTCTATAAAACCAGTGGTAGTTGAATTAAAATATTGATCTAGGATTTGTTTTTATAAAGTAGGAAATTAAATATTAAATACTAAGCATTTTTGACAAGTTTATATATTGAACGTTTGAATGGAATATTTTATCAAATTACTGCCAAAGTCTTAATTAAAATGTTAATTACTTCCTGCAAAAATGGTAACGAACTGAGATCTTGTTTTGAAAACGTTTCACGTAAGAAATATTCACGCATAGAATAATTTAGTAAATAAAATAAAACAATGCAAATGTTAAAAGAAGTTAAATAATAGAAGTCAGGTTATATGTTAATAGAATATGTTTTTGTTTTGTTAAATTTCTTTGTTTGTCTTCGCTATAGTTCATAATGCATAATTTTCTACTCAATTAAGTGAAGACTAAAAGTAAACGAAGTAAAAGTCTGTTTAGTGGTGCGTCTAATTTTTCTCAAGCTCTCAATGCAATCAAAAAGTGTTAACAAAGAAAACAAAATAACATTGAAGTCACTTGCGATGTCGTGTAAAAATCTACAAAACTGTTTTTATGTAACCATTATATAATGTTTCCACTAACATTGCAAAATTATTCCACTAACATTACAAAATGTTTCCACTAACATTACAAAATGTTTCCACTAACATTAGAAAATATTTCCACTAACATTACAAAATGTTTCCACTAACTTTAAAAAATGTTTCCCCTAACATTGCAAAATGATTTCACTAACTTTAAAAATTGTTTCCATTAACTTTAAAAAATATTTTCACTAATATTACAAAATGTTTCTACAATCATTAAGAAATGTTTACAAAGTGTATCCAATACTTTTGAGTCTTTTGTATACTTATATAAATTTTTATATATAACATCCTTACACCTTTATGTACAGATTATTATTCCTATTTGTTTTAACATTTTTTCTTTATTTGTTAAACAAAATGGCAAGCGCTCTTAAATAAAAGATAATTCTAAATAAACAATTTTTTTCTTATTTAACATTTTTTCAGAATTTGCAGCGGCAAAATGACAATCAGAAGTAAAAATTTTTTCATTGAAATTGATGAAAGTTAGTCAATTGATAACATTACGGCCTTTAGAATTGATTCTGCTAACGAGAGAACTTCTAGGTTTCACATGAATAGATTTATGGATTTCTGAACGTGGAAAATAGTAAATAAATTTTTTCATCAAAAATATACGTCGTTTCTATACAATGTTGTTGTTTCGAAATTTATTATTTTATACTTTATTTAATTTTATACGTTTTATATTTTATTTATTTTTATATAATTTATTTCGTTTTACATTTTATTTCGTTTTATATTTTATTTTGATAATTTGATAATTATGTGATAAGTTGATAATTATTTGATAATTTGATAATTATTCGATAACTTGATAATTATTCGATAATTTGGTAATTATTTGATCATTTGATAATCATTTGATAATTTGATAATTATTTGATAATTTGATAATTATTTGATAATTTGATAATCATTTGATAATAATGATAATTATTCGATAATTTGATAATTATTTGATAATTTGATAATTATTTGATAATTATTTGATAATTTGATAATTATTTGATAATTTGATAATTATTTGATAATTTGATAATTATTTGATAAGTTGATAATTATTTGACAATTTGGATAATTTATTTAAATGTTGTTCTTCAAACTGCTTTGTAATTTTATTTAATCCTTTATTTGTTTCTACTTCTCTTATTCTTGGTATTAATTATTTCGCTCGCCTCCTTCTCAATTTATGTTAATTCTTAATCGAAAGTTTCAATACTATTTCGACAATGAATTAATAATACTTGACTACTCGTTAAAATGTAATTTTCTATGCACCTCAAACCACATTTCAAATTCTAGCTGCTTACCTAGAATCCTAATCTTCATAAATATTTACTTCAATTAATATCTGCAAAACCAGAACACAACTCAATAATCTTCTCTTTAGTATTTCATGCTTCAATTAGTTTTACTATTTTCCATTTACTTTTGACTTCTAATAAACATTTTCATACATGTTTTATTTACCTCATCTTCATTATGTGCTTCATAGGCTTCTTTTTACATACGCTTTTACCTACGTTTTTACACATGCTTTATTACACACGCTCTTTTACATACGCTTTATTATATCCGTTTTTTCAAATACCCTTTTTTACATACGGATTTTTACATACGCATCTTTTTAAATACGTATTTTTAAATATGTTTCTCTTTTTGTTTCCTTTTACATAAACTTCTTTTCACAAACTTTCTTTTCTTCTTTCTTTCTTTCTTTTTGTCCTTCTTTTTGTTTCTTTTTTTGTTTCTTTTTTGTTTCCTTTTTCCCTTCTTTTTTCCCTTCTTTTTTTCCTTCTTTTTTCCTTCTTTTTTCCTTCTTTTTTTCCTTCTTTTTTCCTTCTTTTTTTTTTCTTTCTTTTTTTTCTTCATTTGTATTCTCTTCTTTACATTTCTTTCCCCTATCATTTCTAAAAAGAATTGTGTACTTCTTCCGCAAATTAATATATCGAAATCGTTTGTTAAATCCCGATTTGTTTAAACACCGTAGCCGTAATTTCATCACCTCAAAATCCCAATCTTCCATAAATCTTTACTTGAATTAATGATTAAAAAATCAGGACGGAACTTGAAAGCCGAGGATATTAAATTAATAACCATCCCACGCAAACTTCTAATCCCACTTAAAGCCTGCAGCTTAAAAAAAGAGTGTATAAACCCTCGGAAATTGCAAGCTCCAGTAAAAATCCAAAGGATCAGAGCTTTCGCGCGCCAAGACGAAAAAGCACCGGAAAGAACGACTCACCAAGCAGTGAATTCTTCTTTCATTTATCAGACTCCTGACACAAGATGCATTGCTTCTTGTTCTTTAGATTCTTCAGACACACCCGCAAGCTTTTGCAAGCCTGAAAAATGTCGAGCAATACTTTTTGCTTTCTTTCGCGCGGAAAAAGTAGAAAGTTCGCGCGCACTCTAGGGGGCCCAGAATCGGGTATTAAAATACCTCGCGCCTGGAATGGGACTTATGTAAACGCAATTTTGGAGTTTCTCATGTCACTTGTCGACGCGGCAAAAGCGCGACGAGTCATTAGCGGTGCCAGCCGCAATGGCACGAACTTACTCCATTCGCGGCTCGAACCTAACTGACAGCAAGGTGCTCGCTCAGCGCCTCGTTTCACCGATGCTGGCTCGCAAGCTCGCAAGCTCCAAGCCCCAACAGGGCCAGTGACAGCTTAGTGGCGTTGGACTTGCACGACCTTCCACCCACAGACGGATATTGCCGTCTGCGGTCTGCTCTGATTCGCGCATAGCCGCGGACCAATCTTCACACATACGTATTCAATGTCCGCAGGAAATCTGCTTAATTTCCGCCACAAACTCTACACTGCTCGAGATGAATAATTGCAAGACAGAAACCACTTTGAACTGCGTCTCTACGCAAATATAATATGTATATTGTACCTCTGTATGTGTCTATATTTGTTAATATTAAGGCTATTAATACTAATACTTATACTATACCAATACTAATACTATATACTAATTCTAATACTATATACTAATTCTAATACTATATACTAATTCTAATACTATATACTAATTCTAACTATATACTAATTCTAATACTATATACTAATACTAAGGCTATACTAAGCCCTTCAAGGAACAATATTTAAAATACAATAATGAATCATCTTTATCGTGTACGAAAGAAGGGATGAAACGAAAAGGAAAAAGCGAAGAAAAGCTGATCAATTACGGAACTGAGTATTGATTAAGTTTTAACCATTAAGCATAATAAACTCAATAAAAATAATAACAACATAAGATACGGTTAACCGTCGTATTATATTATGTGTCGCACTCAGAAAGCAATACAAAAATAAAATATTATTCAGTAAAAGCCAAATAATAACAAACTCAGTATGTTGTTTCTAACAAACCCTTATTGCTTTTAAATGGAAAACTAAAAAACCATTTTTTAAATAATAATTTATTGAAGATGTTACTAATATTAG
This sequence comes from Ganaspis sp. Gsp50, assembly GCA_011057455.1. Lineage (NCBI taxonomy): Eukaryota > Metazoa > Arthropoda > Insecta > Hymenoptera > Figitidae > Ganaspis > Ganaspis sp. Gsp50. Next base: position 6,800 of record WNHD01022996.1, read on the forward strand.
CTGGTAATTTGTTCCATAATCTTGCGCTTCTAAATGATGTTTGCATTTTGCAATAACCAAGTATAGGTATTTTTAAAACTTCTTTTCTCTCTCTCAAGTTATATGTGATCGTCCACGACAAAATGAAATTTAGTTGATAATGTTAAAATTTGATCCATGGAAGGTAAAAATTAAATAACATAAATTTAACTCTTTTTCTATTTTCTTATTCTCGTTACAACGTTTCGATGACGGGATTTGTCATCCTCTTTAGGTCACTTGAAACAAGAGAGTTACTCCAAATAAATAATAATAAATAACACAATTTTGATTTTAAAAAGAATAAGTTTTTACAAAGATATTTTCTTAACCTAGTTTACAATGCTTTTAATGCTTTTATTGTTGTACTTTTTAAAGAAAGCGTAAAATATTACAATAAACTGAATATAAATTTTATAGAAATATTACTCCGTAACACATGCATTTTATGTATAGTATGTATTTTATGTATTTTATGTATAGTATGTATTTTATGTATTGTATGTATTGTATGTATTGTATGTATTGTATGTATTGTATGTATTGTATGTATTGTATGTATTGTATGTATTGTATATATTGTATGTATTTTATGTAGTTGATGTAGTTGATGTATTTAATGTATTGTATGTATTGTATGTATTCTATGTATTATATGTATTGCATGTTTTCTGTATCTATATATTCCATGTATCTATATATGTATGCATATCTTTGATGCTTCGTGTGCAATGTAACTTGTAATCCAAAAGGTTAACCACTCTATCGATTCCGTGTGCACCTGACTGAGAAACTTGAAAAGTCGAAACACAATTCACAACTATTCATATTTGTCTGACTTCACAAATTAACGTGTCTGTGCATCCATCTCTCCTGAATTTAACCACAATGTTATTACTTTCATGTTAGCTTCACTAAACAAAAAGAAAATTTTTCTCCCGTCACGCAAACGTGTCTTAAACAACTTGACTCCATATACAGAAAACTAAACAAAAATCTAAAAATTGCAAGCGCAAATTTAGCACTGATTACGGAAAACCTAACGATGAAAAATTTGGTAATGACTACGAAAAATCTGGAAATAATGATAGGAAATCCGGTAAAAAAACTATAAAAAAAAATATACGCTCTACACAGAAAAAGAAAATTCTCAAACCAATGAAGTCTTTGTGTCTTAAACAATGAGTTAATTTTGTTGCTTAAAACAAGACTGAGTCAGTTTTTGGTCTTCAAATCAGTCCAAATTGACTCTTACGTAAAAGGTTCCAGATAAAAAGGGGCTGAAAACAATACTTCTATTTTTAGTACGTAAATATGAATAAGCGATTAGTATATCACTTATCCAAATAAGCGAAAATACGCCGATCTGAATTAGCCATCTTTGTATGTTTGGAAAAAAACGTTTTACACGATTTTTAGTAAAACATTAAATATATAGTAAACAAGGCTTCCCTATGAGGTAGCAAAATTATACAGTAAGGAAGATTTCAAACCAGACAGTAGAGAAAGCAAGCATAGTCAGACCAACGCAACGAAAAATATTAAAATCCAGACAGTAGAAAAAGCTAGCATAGTCAGACCAAATCAGGAAGAAATATTTAAAACGAGGCAGTAGAAGAAAAAAACATAGTCAGACCAACGCAATAAAAAGGATTTAAATACAGACAGTAGAGAAAGCAAATATAGTCAGACAAACGTAGGAAGAAAGATTTAAAACGAGGCAGTAGAAAAAACAAACATAGTTAGATCAACACAATAAGATAGATTTAAAACCATTCAGTAGTAAAAGCAAGCATAGTCAGACCAAAGCAACAAAAAATATTTAAAACCAGACAGTAGAAAAAGCAAATATAGTCAAACACAGTACTAAATCCAGCCAGTAAAAAAGCAAGTATATTCAGACTAACGAAGTAAAAAAATTGAAACCCAGTAAGTAGAAACAGCTGACATAGTCAGACCAACTCATAAAAGAAAGTTTATACTAAAACAGTAGATAAAGCAAAGATTGTCAGACCAAATGAAGTATTAGCTTGATTCTTCCACTGTCTTAATTTAAATCTTTTTTGCTTCGTTGGTCTGGCTATACTTGCTTTTTCTACTGTATGGTCTAAAATCTCTTTTAACTGTATATTCAGAGTAAAAATTACGTATTTAGATTAAAAATTATATATTGAGATTAAAAATTATTATACATATTTATAGAGTAAGAATTTTATATTTAAAATAAAAATTGTACTTACATTTGAAGTAAAAAAATTATTTTCCGAGTAAGAATTATAAATTTAGAGTAAAAATTGTATATTTGGAGTAAAAATGAATGTCAGAAGTTTTTCATGAAAGGAATACGTGCCTGAATTCTCTTTACAGTTCCTTCTTGAAATGAGAATGTTTTTTCTACAAAGCAAAGGATTTTTCTTCTTCTTTCGAGAGCAGATTGAGTAAAGGATTGTAAAAGCTTTTAAGTTTCCTTTTTAAATTGAATTTACTCATTTACATTAAACAGTGAGTAGTACTTTTTTGTAGATAAAAATAAACACTCTAACTCCAAATTAGTGAAAAGTGGTTAAAGGAGTAGGCAAAAAAGTAAATACCAATTTTCAGTAAATTGCAACATTTGAAATTAGAAAAATTAACTGTTAGTAATTTTCAACATTAGTATTTTCTGTTTTGATGAAGTTTTTGTATAAAACAAAACAATAACAGTAATTGAAAAGTGAAGGAAATTTAATCACTTCGATGTTTCATAATAATTGTGTCCTGTTTTTATACTGAAGAAAGCAATATTGTGTGGAATAAATAAAAGATACAATAGGCTTTTTGTTACATTTTACACATTTTATACGGTTCATACGTTTTACACGTTTTATACGTTTTATACGTTTTATACGTTTTATACGTTTTNNNNAAGTTTTACACGTTTTATACTTTTTATACGTTTTTTACACGTTTTAGATATTATCATTTTAAAGTATATTATCATTACTTTATTATTTAAAGTTTATTATAATTTTAAAGCACAATAATTGCGTAGAATATATTCTACGCAATTATTATATATAACTATATATTATTATATATAATTATTATTATATAACTCGAAAATAATGATGTCAAGCTTTACTTGAAGCAAGTTTTTGCCTAAGTGAAAAACTTGATATAATTTTTAAAAGAGAAAATACTTTTAATGCGATTTTCCTGAACCTTGTCAGATTCAGCTTAGAACTTACTTATGTTTTGGTTTTCAACTCTGCACATCACGTAGAATAACTCGAAGACACTGGCAATTTTTCTTCAAGAAAGCTTTTGCATTAGTGCTTATTATAATTAGCTCGAACATCATACAAAATTGTCTCTACGTATGAGTTTCTGGAATCTAATTATATGCAAGAAAAAACCAAAATTTGTTCTCTTTTTAAACATTTTATAAAACGTAAATGTTACTTTTAGAATTTGCATGCTAGATTATATTGCTAATTTAATACACACCAGTTGTATCTGAATGTAAAATATCTGAATACCAGGTAAGCTCGAAAGCATCTTTTCTTGAAAAAAGTATTATTCCGAATAAAGCTTGCAGTATCTACCTTGTCAC
>WNHD01023068.1:0-15161 GCA_011057455.1 Ganaspis sp. Gsp50
ATTTCAAAGTATATAAAAATATTGGTCTTTTAATTATTAAATAAAGTGTAAGCAGATTTTAAAATATTAGTTCTTTTAAATATTTTAAATGTATTATTGAAAATCAGGCTACTTCAAAATACTTTAAAGTGTTTAAAAATACTTCAAAATATTTAAAAATACTTTAAAATATTTAAAAATACCTCAAAATATTTAAAAACACTTGAAAATATTTAAAAATATTTGAATATACATAAAAATACTTTAAAATACTTTAAAAAACTTTAAAACCCTTCACAATATTTCAAAGTATTTGAAAATATTAATATTTTAAGTATTAAATAAAGTATAAACATATATAAAAATTTCGATTTTTGTAATTATTTTAAAAGTAGGTATTGTAATACTTTAGACTATTTCAGAATACTTCAAAATAATTAAAAATTCTTCAAAATATATAAAATTCTTAAAATTACTATAAAATATTTCCAAATGCTTCCTAATACTTTAAAATAATTAAAAATACTTGCAAATATTTAAAAACACTTAAAAATATTCCAAGAAACTTAAAATTACTATAAAATATTCCTCTCCTACTTCCCAAAATTTGAAAATATTATAAAGTACTTCAAAATATTTCAAAGTATTTGAAAATACTAGTATTTAAAGTATTGAATAAATTATAAATATATTTGGAAATATTTGTTTTTTTTAATACTTTAAAAGTATATTATTATACTTCGGACTACTTCAAAATTTTGCAAAATATTTATAAATGGTTTAAAATATTTTAAAATATATCAAAATATTTGAAAGTTTCCAATACTTCAAAATAATTCAAAATACTTCAAAATCTTTTATATTAGTTTAAAATAATTTAAAAGAGTTTTAAAATTAAAAACAACGATCTAGAGTAATTTAAATTCTACAGGAAATTTTTTTTTGAAAATTATTTCAAAAGTAATTTAAATTTTTACAAAATATTGAAAAATTCATTTTTTAATTAAAATTAAAAAACATCATAGAAATTTTTCTATTTTTCTCATGGATATCATGGAAATCTCATGGAATATTGTGAAGAAAAATTTGTAGAAACCCTGAAATAATTCCAGAGAGGTTCGGAATAATTTAAAACTTTAATGTTGTAGTTTCTGGAAATTTGAACGATTCGAATAATAAACGATTCGTAGATAACATTAATCTTTTGATCAATAAATCTTGTTAAATGGAATAATTATCTTGATGAATGAAATAAATATTTTGCTAAGTGAAATAAATATTTTGCTAAATGAAATAAATATTCTAAATTAATCTTGCTGTAATTAAATAAACTGTTTAAAGTACTAGCAAATGAATTAAATAAATCTTGTGTTCAATTAAATCATTTAGGGATTAATAAAAGACCTCGTTCTGGCCAATTACCTGTTAGAACTAAAGAAGATGTCAGGAATGATGATTCCTCTCGTCGAAGTCGATCTCTCGATGACTCAAAGGTAACCAAAACTGCTTACATTAATTTCCATTCCAAACGAAGTGATCTGCAAAATTTGTTCAAATTGAAAATAAAATTAATACCAATTTTGAATCACCCACAAAAATTAAATCAACAAAAAGTAAAACCAATCAAAAATTAAAATTCTGAATCTATAATACCAATTTTGAATTCAAAAAGTAAATCAAATCAGTAAATCAAAATTTTACCCAAAAAAACCCAAATTTGAATCCAAAAAGTAAATCCTTTGAATCCAAAACGTAAATCAAAATTTGAATCCAAAACGTAAATCAAAATTTGAATCCAAAACGTAAATCAAAATTTGAATCCAAAAAGTAAATCAAAATTTGATTCCAATCGGAATTCGAATTCAAAAAGTGATCGACAATTTGAACATATGAAAATGATTGAAATGGATGGAAATTTCGATTAGGAAAATACGATTTGAATGGAAATTGAAAATTAGAATGAGAGGTTTGAATGTGATTTCTTTCAGGACAATTTTAATATGAGAAAATTCGAAAAGGGTCAAAGTAGAACTCCATGGGGAAAAGTAAAGAACATGATTCATTTGCGTCGAGATAATATTCGACGACAACCACCTCGTGGTAGTATACGAAGTGAGGATGGTTATTCTATTTCCAGCCTCGAATCATCAGAAATTCTTCAAGAGGTAATCACCATCATTACTTTAAAACAAATAAACGATTATTTCGACAATATCGCAGCTGGAAAATATTCACATTCCTTCTGTCATTTCCACCCAAACAGAACATTCAAAAGTGCTACAATTAATCAATTTAAAAAACATCCAATTGTACCCTCTTTTTAACTTAAATTACTAAATTTTCCTTTTTCTACCTTTTCTTCATTGCTTGTAAAAAATGTTCTTATTTGCGTTAAACAATATGTTTTAGAAAAGAGCAAATTATAAATAACAATTGATAGTGTGGAATTCCTTATAAAAAAAGGTTTCTTTGATTAATTTTAAAAAATACTCGGCAAGGTAAATTAAAGTCAAACAAAGAGGATGTTATTTAAAATTGAATTGCAGCGTTTATCCTGAGATTGGCGCCTCCGTGTGGATAAATATTTAAGAAAACTTGTAGAAAATCAAAAACGGTCTTTGTCTGAGAGTCTATTTCAGCACTGGATTTTAAATAATTCTACAATTCTATTTTATAGTTTAAAATTAGATTTTAAAGCACATTTTATTTTGGGTTGGAATTTAATGTTCACAGCTGCTGCAATTTGAATATGGGAAAGCTCGGGTGCAAATAACAACTTCTGAGTGCCCGACTGTTAATTCTTCAAAGCCTTCGAGTCCAGGGAGTGAAATTGTTGATCTTGCGAGTAGAAGATTGACTCCAACTTTGACGATAACCGTTCCCTCGAGTGAAGAATTGAGAAGTATTTCTTCACCTGAATCAATTTCACCTCCACCTTCACATCATCTTGATTCTGCGGAAGAAAGATCACCATCCGATGAATTTGAATTTTTGAAAAACACGCCCTTGATCATTGGCCGATCTAAAACTTGGCAAGATGTTCCATCGTCCATGGAATTTAAACGACAGGTTAAATTTGTAAAATTATTCAATTATAATAAATTATAATAAACTATAATAATTATAATAAACTATAATAATTACAATAAATTAAATTATAATTGATTGCAGTAAAAAGAACGCTTTGAACTAAAAACGAGTTCAAAATTTCAGAGATTAGAGTCGTTTTTTCTTTTAGTTTTAGTCTTTTTTAATTTGATGTTTTGTACAAGTTTTGATAAATACGAGAAAAATAATTACGATATCTACCAAAAATTATAAAATGAGAAAATTTACGGCACTGAAAAATGTACTAAAATAGAAAAAATATGAAAGGAGAAAATGTGAAAAAAGAAAATTTCAGAAGAAAGACTTTTGAAACGAGTTATTTACAAAAAGGGAAAAACATTAGGTAAATATTATGCAAATCGACGAGGAATTGTTGGAATTGAAGAAACAAAAACATGAGAAATATGAGAACTTTAAGAAAATAGAAACTTTGGTAAAAATTGAACCTTGCGTGCATTAGATTTGTAAACATGATTTTATTTTTAGCCTATTTAGTTTAAATTTAAAATTTTTTTTGTACAAAAGGGTGTTTTTTCTACTTGTCTGAGATGAAATCAAATAAAATACATTCTCGTAAAAAAAATGAAAAGAAATGTTAGAATCTATGTCAACGCATGAGAATAATTTACTGAATGATCTAAAAATATTAGAAAGTATGAAAAAATAAAATTATTTTAGGAAAATGAGAATATTTTTAAGAAAATGGATAATATTTGGTAGATATGTAAAATATATAAAATATGTAAAATCTAGTAAATACATAAATACATAAATACATAAAAACATAAAATCAAGATATTAAGTGATTTTCTTCATCACAATTAAAAAAGAAAAGCGACTGCGATTTCTGAAATTCAATTATTTCTGAAATTGAAAAAACGTCAAGAAATTGTGCTATTTTTTATTTTTGTTTCATTTTCAAGTCAAGATTTAAAAAATTGATATTTGATTGAATAATATTTTCATTGCCTTTTAAAAAAATATATCTGATAATCTTCCCGGGGTTGTATTTTTAATTTACGTTGTTTTAAAATTGTTTCAGTATTCCCAAAAAGGAGAATCTTCAAACATTTCGTCAAGATTACAAAGACAAGATTCAAAGTGGCGTAAAGTGAAAAGAGCTTTTCTCACAAACACAACATCTGTTCCACCAAGTCCTAGTCGAGTTTCTTCATTTTTTGATGGTGAGCTTTTTTCTGTCTTTTTTCTGTCTTTTTTCTGTCTTTTTTCTGTCTTTTTTCTGTCTTTTTTCTGTCCTTTTTCTTTCTTTTTTCCTTCTTTTCATTTCATTCTGTTTTTTTAATTACACCAAATTCTTCTTCTTCTTTTTCGATTTCTATAAATTATTCATCTTTTTCTATTTTTTCAAATTAGTCTCCTTTTTCTATTTTTTCAAATTAGTCTCCTTTTTCTATTTTTTCAAATTATTCTCCCTTTTCTATTTTTCCAAATGATTCCTCTATTTGTCTTAAATTGTTCTTTTTTGCTTCCTCATGCCTTGTTTAATTTCTTCTATTTTTTAAATTACTGTTTTTCCTTTTCTGTTGCTTGCGATTAATTATTCAATTATATTTCTTTCAATAATTACTTTAAATTCTACTTTTCCAATCGTTCCGAAATAATTCCGAAGTCTTTTTTAATCCCTCCAAATAAGTCTTCTTTATCCAAATTACCAATATCTACCAAATTTTCAACCACTTTCTTTTAATCTTTCTCCTTTTTTTAATATCATCCAAAAAGAGGGTCAAATTTTCAGAAAACTTTTCTAGCCTGAGTTTATAACGGTCCATGATATTTTTTAAGCAACTTTCAAAATTATTCACAGCATTGATTTTGAAAGTTTTCATTTCGACAATTTCCTGTAAAACAGTTTTATTTGCGCATTCGAGAATTTTTATTGCTTCATTAGTTTTGTCTTCAACACAGTCTTTCAAACAATTAGGAGAATTGCACATTTTACAACTTTTTAGTAAATCAATGGCACCAGTGGTTTTTGATTTTGTTTCTGACATTAAAGTTTCCTTTTTCGTTTTTAAAAATTTCAAATCCTCGGCTTTCTCGTCCTTTCTAAGTTTCAATTCATTGCATATTTTGTAGTTTATCATCCAAATTTCGTTCCTCTTTTTTATTCCGAAGTACCCATCCAAATTTATTAGTTCCCATATTTTGTGATTCACGTCTTTCAAGATTTCCTGTCTCTTCGTGGCTTGTTCTGCTTTCTTGTGATTTATTTCCGTCTCGAAATCCTTTAAAATACGATCCATTGACTTCTCTATCAGACTTGATAATTTCTTGGCCTCGTTTTCCACGGTCTTTAGAGATTTGAGGTAAACGACGGATATTTGGGAGCTGCACTAAAAAACAAATTTTCATTTAGTATGTGATTAGTTCTTAAAATAAATATATTAAGATCTAAAGCTAACAACATTTGAAATTAATAAGAATTAAAATTAACAAGAATTAAAATTAACATTTAAAATTAATAACATCTAAAAAACTAACGTCTAGAATTAATAATTCTAAAATAAAGAACTATAAGAAACTCGAAAATTAATTGTAAAATGAATAAAGCCCTCAACTAAAATAAATAGAGCGAAGCTCTTCAACTAAATTCTAAATTCAAATTTACAATAATAAACTGAGAGCGTAGTAAACAATGTTTCTTAAATTTAAAAATAAAGTTTTCTGACGTTTTCGTGAAAAATGAAAACATTTTGAAATTGTTACTTTTGGGGGCACGATCGTAGATTCAGTTCTGCAATTTTTCTTTGGACATTTCAAAAGTGCTGCTCGATTTTCTTCGCTTCGACTGCGTATCACTGGACCAATTTTTTCTCGTGATGGACAACTTCTTTTTATATCATCTGAACTCAACTTTTTGCTGGCACAGCGTACTAATATATTTTTCAGATTGTTCCGCGATGTGTAACGAATTATTGGAACGGAAAATTTGGAAACTAACATTTGGAAACTAACTCTTGACAGATCAAAAACGTCAAAAGATTTGACGGATCCATCTTTTAATAAATGACGGACGAATCTGTCATGGTAATTGAAATGTGACGCAAAAAGTTTGCCAAAAAAATTTAATATCCAATTTCAAAACATGTCTTATTTTTCGTCTTTTGCTTAAATTAGTTTATTTACGCTTCTTGTAAATTTTCTTCGCAATTTATCTCTCGTGATCTTTTTTCAAGCATTCTTCTTTTTTTCTTCTTTTTTCGTGCTTTTGCAAAAATGTTGATGAATTGTTACTATGGTTGAAATTGTTTTCTTTTGTTTTTAAATCGTTTCTAGATCGTTTTGAAGTTTGGATCTATTTTTTTCGATTAAAAAAGTCGTTTTACTGTAGAATAATAATATTTAAGTGAACTTCACCTAGCTTTTTGAATGTCGAAGTGCAGCAGCTGTTTTCTTATTTCGTGCCAGACCTCCTTGTCATTTATGAATCGCTAAATCAATCTCGGATTTATGGGACTTGAAGAATTTCGAGGAAGGAAACGTTAAAGATGAAGGCAGTTCCGGATCGATGTGATGAAACCGAAAATCTAAAATCGTGCACATTGAAAATTATTATTAATGACTACAATGCAGTTTCATAAATTTTAAATTCTAAATAATAAATACACTAGTGTATTAAATAATAAATACAGTAGTGTATTAAATAATAAATACAGTAGTGTATTAAATAATAAATACAGTAGTGTATTTATACTAGTGTATTTATTATTATTTACATAGAAGAAGCTTCTTCTATTATGGATAAATAAATCTTAAAATAATAATAAAATAATCTTAAATAATAAATAAATCTTTTCAATCTCCATACTTGTACAATTTAACTCCCTTTTTTATTTTAAATCGCACCCTTTACAATTTTAAAGTTTGCAAGTCTTCATTTTCAATTTAATAAATTTAAATTTACGTCAAATTTGGACGAATTTAATTCAGAATCGATAACAATTTTAAGTTTTATTTTTACTAACTAAAATTAAGATCGAGATTTGGTGAACAATTGTTTTGAATTCATTTTTTATGAATCGAAACTTGGATCAATTGGTTTGAAGAGAGGTACTAAAAAAATGTACAAAATATGTGAACAATTACCAAAAATTACCAAAAAACAATTACTAAATTTACAAAATAAGTGAAAAATTAAAAAAATATTAACAGCAAAGAAAATTTGTGTTTTAGCTAAAATGTAAAACTACTATTGTAAATATTAAAGTCTAACAGCCTTAAAATTGCGACGGAAATAGAAAGTCTATTTTATGGAATGGCAAGTGATATGACGTGACTTCGTTTACGAATAGCTTTTGGTTTAATCGACACTAAACTGGCGAAAACAATCATTAAATGAAATTCGTAATAATCTGCCAGTTGATTTCCCACTTTTGTAAAAATAGCTTAGAATTCAAGGTCTTAGGGTAGACGTGATTGAAGTTGTTTCGACGGTAATATCAATTACACAATCACAATATTTTTAGACCACGCAAATATCTTATGGCGATGCAAGAAATATTTTTTTCAGATATTCCAAAGAATCCCAAAGAATCCCAAAGAATAAAGAAAATAACATCAGACTCTTCTATTTTTTACTCCCGTTTACCAAAAAACAAAAAAACAGTTTCATATTTCCCGATTGACGAATCCATTAGAAATAAAATTATTTGTTTGATTTAAAATAAAGTTTGATTTAAAATAAAGTTTGATTTACAATAAAGTCGTTTTGAGACAAAAATTATTCTGTAAAAAACAAACGCTTGACAATGGAAAAACAAAATGTTTTCGTATAAAGAAATACTTTGCAATACAAAATGTTTCACAATAAAAAAATGTTCTGTAATACAGAAAAGGAAGTTTAGCGATAAAAAAATGTAGAAAAAGAACGTGCGTAAACGAAAAGTTTTTAAGATTAAAAAAAAGTATTTGGAAATAAAAAATGCTTTAAAAAGATTGCAAATTCAGGGAAGATCTCTTTCTGAGAAGACAACCATAAATTAACTTGACGTTTGCCAGGCTTCTCTCTTATGTATTTTGGTCAGACTTTCCCCCAATCTTAAATTGAAAAAACACACGTTACGTTAATTATTCAAACTCTTTTTAAAATCAACAGAAAATATCAATTTTACTCTCTCATTGATTGTAATTCCTCTTTACAATTGATCCAAACATTTTGCAATCCTAAATTTCTTTCAATCCAAAAATACAATCTAAAATTATTTTTACAATAAAATACGATATAAATTACAGAACAGCTCAGTTAATTGCATATGTATTGCTTTAAATTAATTGTATTAAATTAAATATTAAAAAAAAATATTAAATAAATTTTCATTTAATATCTCAAACCAAACTCTCAAACCAAACTCAAACAAAAAATCAAAGCACAAAAATACAGAAATAAATAATTAGAAATAAAATTAATTTAATAAACGCATTATTAATTCTATATTCGACTATTTCAGAAACAGACATTGGAAGAAGTTACGAGGATTTGGAGACTGATGTCGCGCAAGTGGAAATTCAAAGAAATTACCTGCACGACAAACTAAGCGCGGAATTTTATCGCAAATTGAGCGAATGGGAGAAATTGAAATCAACTTCTCCAACTGGTCTTCCACAATTAAATCAAGACAACAATTCTCGAAACAAGACAGTACGCGAAAAAGATTCTTCAAACGCTCTATTGATTGGTGAAGGCCAATTGACTCCAGAATTCAAGAAAAAATTAGACGAGTGGAAGCGAATAAAAAAGGGTAACACTGGAACGACAACGCCCGATCAACAGATTTTTAAACGAAGACTAACCGATTGGCAAATTTGGAGAGGTCCTTCAAAGCCAGAAACAAAAACTGACGGCGATCCTAGCAAACCTCATCTCTCGGAAGAATTTCTAAAAAAGATGGACGAGTGGAAGAAAATCAAATCTGCTCGCAATGAAGAAGAGAATGACACTTTGGGTAAAAGAGATTCGCACAAGTCATTTAGGAACAGTAAAATCTGGAAGACTCTGGACGAAAAAGAATTTCAGCCTCTAGAAAAGCTTCTTGGTAAAATAGAAAAAGTACAGCCGAAGCTACAGAAGCGAAGAAATAAAGTTCTGGATAAAGAAGCTAGGTGACGATAATAATAATAATAATAATATAATATTCTTTGAAATGTTTTGCACTCTAGACTGTAATTGTTTGTTTCTTTAAAAAAAGGGCATTTTAAAATTGTTATTTTAAAATTTGAAAACTGATATTTTAAAATTTGAAAATTGTTTAATCAAAGATTATCCATGCTGAAAGATGGTCCCTCTTCTCGAAAACGAGAGGTTCTCGTTCATACCTCGACGGGATTTTTTCGATTTGAAGGTATCTCTCAAGAATTCACGCGGAAGCTTTACGAATGGGAAAATAGTCAGGGGATTTCGCCGGAGTCATCTACTTTTAGATTCTTAAACCCTGCATACAGAATCTCTGCAGATGCGACGCCCACCGAAACACAACGTAAGTCCGAACAGAAAATAAAAATAAACAAAGCCGGCGTAAAAGAAAGGAACGAACAAAATAAAATGAAAGAAATCAAAACGAAAAAATCAGAGAAAGAAATCAAAAAAAGCAAAAGAAAGAAATCAAAAAGAAGAAATTAAAAAGAAGAAATCAAAAAGAAAGAAATAATAAAGAACGAAATAAAAATGACAGTAGAAATAAAAAAGAACAAAATAAAAAAGACAGAAATAAAAGAGTAAAAAAAAGAAATAAAAGGGTAAAAAGGGAATTAAAAAATAAAGAAGATACTAAACAGTAAAAATGAAAATAATAAAGGAAATGAAAAATAATAGAGACAAAAAATAAAGATAATAAGAAATAAAGATATGTAATAAGAAATAAATATAATAAGAAATAAATATAATAACGAATAAATATAATAACGAATAAAGAAAATAAAATATAAAAAGACATATAAGAAAAAGAAAAAAGGAAATAAAAATTAAAATAAAATAAAATTAATTTAAATACCGTTTTTAAATCAATAAAGATGCGAACAACAAGAAAGAAGTTTTTATATTCTTTTATTGTAGAAAAGGTGTGGTTTCGTTTCGACTTATATATTAAACAAAAGAAAGAAAACTACGCGATGAAAATTCTATAAAATAAAATTACAAATTTTTCACAAATTTTGATGTATCCCAACTTTACTAATTTTTGTTGTTCGCAATTTTTCACTGATTTCAAGATATTAAGAGAATGAAATAAAGGAAATAAAAGAAATAAAAGAAATACATACTAAAGAGATTCAAATAATAATAAAGATGAGATTAAAATAATAAAAGAATAAAATTTTTAATTGAATCTAATTTAGATCGAATTTTGGTTCTTATTATTTAAACATTGGTATTATATTACAATACTATTTAATATTGGTTCTTATTATTTAAATATTGGTATTATATTACAATACTATTTAATATTGGTTCTTATTATTTAAATTTTGGTATTATATTATAATATTATTTAATATTCCTGTTATTTAAATATAAAACAACTTTTAAATCATGTACCAATTGGAGGAACAAAAGTTTTTTTATATTTGCTAAGAAATTTCTACTTTATTTTGAAAATTTCGCGTTAAAAAAAATACAGAATAAATTTGACGTAATTTTTTGTTTTTTAGATGAAAAGGGGATGCGCCCTATCCTTAAACGTTCCAAATCAGTTGGCAGTATTGTAGAAGGTAGTACACGAGAAGAAACTCCGATTCGTCATCTTTCCAGTTTATCCTTGAATGACGTCGAAAAATTAGACTCTGAAGGCAATCATTTACTTAATACTTTCTCAACAATCCTAATTGTGCAAATAATTCCACTCACAATTTTTAAACCTACCGATTCAAATCTTGCGAATCTGACGATTCGCAATTTTTATTTTTATATTTTCCTAACGATTCGAAAATAATACCCAGAGATGGAAATAATTTTCTAAATCAAAAACGTTCAAAATCGAAGATAATTTTCCAAACCAAAAACGTTTAAAATCCAAGACAGTTTTTTGAATCAAAAACCGAAGATAATTTTCTAAATCAAAAACGTTTAGAATAGAGGATATTTTTCTAAATCAAAAACGTTTAGAATAAAAGATAATTTTCTAATTTAAAAACGAGATAATTTTCTAAATCAAAAACGTTTAGAATAGAGGATATTTTTCTAAATCAAAAACGTTTAGAATAGAGGATACTTTTCTAAATCAAAAACGTTCAAATCGAGGATAACTTTCTGAATCAAAACCTTTCTGAATCAAAACCGTTCAAAATCGAGGACAATTTTCTGACTCCAAAATTTTCAAATCAAAAACAAATTTTTAAATCTGTAATTCAAAAGCAATATTCAAAATGGAAAGTAAATCGAAGATAATGTTTATAAACAAAGCTGATATTCAAAAACCCTAGAGAATTTTCCAAATAATAATTTGGAATTTGAATTTTCCCATAATCTAAATCTATATCTAAATTCTCAATTATAATGCAATCTTGAATTATTGAATCTTGACTAAGTGTTTCTGATTACAGCAAAATCGAGAGTGGATTCTGAGCAGACGGAAGAAGAGATATCGGAGGAAATCGTGTTGGACGATTCTGAGCCTGAAGCGATGATTGTTGATATTGAAGACGTAATTGAAGAAACTGCGAGTCCGATGGCAAAATTACAACCACATCAGACTCCAGTCTACTGCGTGGCTGGTAGTGAGACGACAAGTATCGCAATTCCTTTAGGAACAGTGACTTCAAGTCATGAACCTTCGCCTGTGATTTTATTTGAAGCTGGCCATCCCATCACAGCCAGACTTGTCCTGAAGAATCAAATCCTCTCTTCTCATTCGATTGTTTCTGTGATTCAAGAATCTGTTACTGATCCCCAAGCCTTTTCAGAAGACCTCCTTGATTCGAAAAACGACAATTCGTCGACTGTGTTTAACGAAATTAAACGAAGCAAAACTATTGTCAGGTGCAGTCCTAAAATAGAGAAAAATTTTCTATGTTAATTATTTGTATATTAGTATATTGATGTATGTTAATTATTTGCTAATTCTTTGATTTTTTTCTTTCTAATTTTAATTCTTTTTTCTTTTCAATTTTTCTCTTTCTAATTTTAATTCTTTTTTCTTTTCAATTTTTTTCTTTCTAATTTTAATTCTTTTTTCTTTTCAATTGTTTTCTTTCTAATTTTAATTCTTTTTTCTTTTCAATTTTTTTCTTTCTAATTTTAATTCTTTTTTCTTTTTAATTCTTTCTAATTCTTTCTCTAGTACATTATCTTTTAATTACTTAAAGCAGCAATTAAATAAAAAGCCATTTTTTAATGCTTGGATTTTACTTTTCGTTTAAATTACAAGGTATTGAATTAAATGATTAGAAAATGTGTTAGGGAATAATCAAAGTCTTAGAGAATAATTACATTAAAATGTATGAATTAATTTACTTACTGCTTAAATACTGGATGGTTGTTAAAATAATTATTTCGTATTATTTTGATGCTAGATTGTAAATAATGTAATATAAAATGATATTAAACATGATTGTTAAATAAATACATACATACAATATTAAATAAATATGAAATAAAGAATCATTTTTATTTGCAGGGGTATTAATAACCAGAGTGCTGAAAAAAGTATGAAAAGTAAATCAGAAATGGATAGACACGTAGGTAAGAACTTGATTAATGATAAATTTATAAAAGCCAAAGTAGAATCTTCTTTTTCTAGGACATCTCGGTGAAACTCTTGTGACCGACACACAAAAGTCCCGAAGCACCAAAAGTGGCACTTCAGAACCAAATTCACTGGTTTGTAAATTTCTACTTGTAATCAATATTTTTATCAAATAGTAGGAGTTTTTTGTTTAGAAAATTCAAAAACCAAGAGTTTTTTTGAAGTACTTAATACAGAATCTCATATTTTTCTATAATTTTCTAAATTTAAAAGTACATTTCTTTTAAAAAGAGAAAATCCTATTTTTGCAATAAAAATGATTTCACAAAGTTTAATTTATTTATTATTTTTTTATTTTATTTATTATTTTTTTATTTTATTTATTTTTTATTTTTAATATATTTATTTAATAATATTAAATCATAATCTCTAATAATATTTTTCTACATTTTTCATTTTTTACATTTTGAGTGATACTTTCCACATTTATATTTAATTAACAATAAATAATTAAAAATAATTACAGATTGAAGACAGTGATTATAACAATCGGTTTAAAACCCTGAACGAAGAGAATGGCTTAAATAAAGAAGTTTCCAACCAGGAGGAAAGACAATCAACAGTAAATTTCAGACAAAAAACAGCAGAATTTAATACAATTGATGATAATTGTCTCGAAACTTCTCAAGTTCTGGAACTTCTCCCTACAAAAGGTTTTAATTGATTATTAACTGTTTAAATTTATAAATAATAAAATAGTTGACTACTTTATTCAACTACACCTGTTTCAATACATAAATATCAACTTAGCATTTCTATAAAAATAAAACTTAGCAAAATAAAAACAAAAGTTAGCAAAATAAAAACAAAACTTAGCAAAACAAAAAACTTATTGTTAGCAAAAACAAAACTTATCAAGCAATACATTTGATCTGAATTGTGAATCAATAAATTAATTCCAAATGAATTAATTCCGAATGGATTAATTCCAAATAGACTAATTCCAAATGAATAAATTAACTCCAACTGAATAAATTATTCTCATTAATTTTCCAGATTACGCGATTCTTGTGACCAGTTTATCAGAACGAAAATCTTGCAAAGAAATGGACAATTCTACAGAAGACGACAGAGAGTCTAAGAAAGATAGAGAGTTAAATAAAGATAGAGAGTTAAATAAAAACAGAGAGTTAAATAAAGATAGAGAGTTAAATAAAGACAGAGAGTTAAATAAAGATATAGCGTTAAATAAAGTCAGAGAGTTAAATAAAGACAAAGAGTCAAAAAATGACCTTTCTGAAAGAAATGAAAAATCACTCGCGACAATCGTAAACGATCTCGCGTCCGGTACAAGAGCTTTCGAAAACGCTTGCAGAAAATGTAGTCTAGAAGAAGACGACGTGGTAATTACTGTAAAACGAGACATCAGGCCAAAAAAAATTCTCAAAACTCGTCGCTTAACCGACACACAAGTTGGATATCAATGGAGATCAAAAATACCAGATGAAATCGATTCCCCAGCTCCTCTCACAGTTTCCGCTTTTCAAGAAACTCCGGATGTTGAGAGGATCATAATCAATGAAACTACTTTGAATAAAATCGTAGTTCCAACCGCGAGCACCGAACCTATAATACAAGAGGCAAAAAATACTATCAATCTAGATTCCGGAGAAGCTCCCAGTAAAAGAGAAAAGCAAGACTCTCGAAGTGTATTCATCAAGACGAAACGAATGATTTTCTCGCCTTTTAGGCGAAACAGTAAGGAAAATCCGAAGGAGGTTGGAAACGATGAAGAGTCTGTTGAATCGAATAAAGGAATGAAAAGTAATGGTTCGGAAGCGATCAAGAAAAATGAAACTGGTTCGGAAGCGATCAAGATTAATCAGAGTGGTTCGGAAGCGATGAAGATTAATCAAAGTGGTTCGGAAGCAATGAAGATTAATCAAAGTGGTTCAGAAGCGATGAAGATTAATCAAAGTGGTTCGGAAGCGATGAAGATTAATCGTTCAGTGCCGGAAGCGATGAAGAGTAATCAAAGTAATTCATCATCCGAAGCGATAAAAAGTAACCAAAGTGGTTCAGTATTGGAGTCGCAGGTTCAACCGTGGGCTAATTTGCATAGAGCCAGATCTAATTCGGAATCTCCTTGTTCGAGGGAAAGACGAAGAATGACTGATTCTTCAGAACAAAGACGACCACCTCTTCCTCAATCTCCAATTTTGTCCAGAAAAGAGTACCGAAGATCTTCTCCTAAAGAAACAGCACCAAGTATTAGAATGATGATTCAAAGGTTTGTTTTACAATTTTTTAATTAATAGTGTAGTGGAATAAAATAGCAGCTAGAATAAAGTAGCAGATAGAATAAAATAGCAGCTAGAA
>WNHD01023173.1:0-11198 GCA_011057455.1 Ganaspis sp. Gsp50
AATTGATTAGTAGTTTTTTACTAAAAATTAGTAAATGTTTACTATTTCAATCGGTAAACGACTTTTCGCTGTTGAATTAGTAAATAATTACTAATTCAGGATTGAGAGAGTGTAGTTATTATTTAGTCAAGTATAATTATTCTTCATTCAAGTATAATTATTCTTTATTCAAGTATAATTATTCTTTATTCAAGTATATTTATTCTTTATTCAAGTATAATTATTCTTTATTGATGAATATTTGTTCTTGATTGAAACCTAAAATTCTTGTAACATATCGAAAATATTCTTGAAAGAAACAAGATTAAAGGGTAAGTATATGTTATTCTTGTCTCACGAATTATTTTCTCTCAGTGTGACTCGAAATCTATGTTTCAAAAATAGATGTTCTCTTATTATTTTATTAATAATCATTGATATTTTATGTAATTGTTATTTTAATTCTTTTTCTTAATAATTATTATCATCACTATTGTGTTTACTACTATTATTATTGATTCATGATATTATTTGTTAGATAAACCCTTTAATTAATAAAATTGTCAAAGATTGTGATTTAATTGGCTTTAGGGTCAAAAATGAGTATAAAAACATAAGGTTTGTTATGTTTATAAATTATTATTATTATCATTATTATTATTATTATCATTATTATTATCATTATTATTATTATTTATATTACTCCTGTATTTTTTAAATATTACTAAATTTATTCTACATACCACAAAATAATAAAAAATAGTTGTTTGTCAGCTTTAATTTATCTTCCACGCAGTTGCATGTTTATGTATCTGACAATAATATTTTTTTTTATTAAATTTAAATTTCACAGCTTTTTAATTAATTCTGATTGATACTGAAATTGTTTACTTTTACTGACTATTGCATTTTGTTTAATTTTAGATCCGTTTGGATACATTGGAGGAGCTCCTTTAATACAAAGAGTAAATTATCCACGACGTCGAGGAACGTTCACACCACCTGAACAACGGCAATATTTTTGTTCGCAATGCGGAAATGGATACAAATGGCAAATTAGTTTAAAAAGACATCAGCGACTGGAATGTGCAAAAAAACCAAAGTATTGTTGCACCATATGCGGAAAATTGTTTTATAGGCATTATCTACTGAAAGATCACATGGCTACCAAGCACACTTTTTTCTCATAAACATCATTCAAATTAGTATGATAATTTGTCAAAAAGTCATTTTGTAAACAAACTGTGTAAACTATTTGTAATTAATTTTTTTTTTTTGA
The DNA here is from genome assembly GCA_011057455.1 of Ganaspis sp. Gsp50. Taxonomy (NCBI): domain Eukaryota; kingdom Metazoa; phylum Arthropoda; class Insecta; order Hymenoptera; family Figitidae; genus Ganaspis; species Ganaspis sp. Gsp50. Next base: position 1,259 of record WNHD01023173.1, read on the forward strand.
ATCTAGAGTCTTTTTAATCAAAGCCAGGTGTTTGTCATTCGATTGTTTTTAACAATTCTGTCATCCTTTTATAGCATTTTACAATAAAGAAGGTGGTTTTTTTTCTGACTTGTACTTTTTTTATTTCAATTTTTCAGTTTTAATGGGCACAGAGGGAAAAGGGTTTTTCAATGCAAGATTTCTTCAATTCCAAGATGTTTTGAAATTCCGTAAAAATTCAACTGCATCTTGAAATTTAAGAACGTTGCATTGAAAATTGACAGACTTTTTTCCTGATGTGCAATGTTTTTAATGTACTTTTATAAATTATGATAGCATAAAGATTATTATGCTGATTGTTTTGCAAGTTTTTTTGGGTTTGGTTCTCATAATCTGTTTACTTTAATTTTTTTTTTTAATTTTTATTTGGAAGTTATATTTTTGAGTTTCAAGATTTTGTTTTTGGTTTTAGGTTTCAGGTACAATGTTCCATCGAGCGTAGGTACAACTCAGATAATATATGGGAATCCTCCTGCACCTAGTCAACCAATTAAAAAAAATATTGCACCAAAATGGAAAATTCTGCCAAAACCTGCCAACTCGAAAGGATTAACAACTGTCTTAGTACCATCTGCTAATGGTGGACAGCCAACAATAGCACTTCTTAATATGCCAAAAAATATTTTTGAGCAAATGAATCCCGTTAATTCGTCTCCTTTGATAAAAGTACACCTCTGTGAAAGGTGTAATCGAGTTTATGCAGATCAAGCACTTTTCGTGGAACATGTACAGAAATGTTATCTTGAAGATTTAAATTATTAGAATGAAAAAGCTTGAATTTAAACCCATTTAAAACGGGTCAACTATTAAACTGTACATTTACTATAGTAATATAGGTATACCTATATTAGTTAAAAAATTTATATTTTTATATATTATACATTTTTGAAATTATTGCTTAGCATATTTGATACTATAAAGTAAAATATTTGGTTTTTGATGTTTGCGAACATGACATTCATTTATATAGGTACTTATTGTTAGTCCATTTTGCTTCTTTATATGGAAGCCTTGTTTTATGATAATTCGGTTAAAAAGCGAATTTTAAATCACATTTTTTGTTTATTTATATTGCCAGATGGAATTGAAGTTTTTTGTTAATCATTTTTGTGGCAAAAGAAAAGTGGACTCTAAAGTACTGTTTTGTTGTAATGCTCGCACTGATATTAATTTTTCATTAAATAAATTTAATTCTTAGAAAAAGAGAAATGTGTTTCATTTATTCGTGGACCCTGCTTCAATTTTATCTTAATACGCTTTCTTTGATCAAAACTGTGTCATGTAGAATCCAAATAATAAATAAAATAAGAAATAATTATGGAAATACAAAATATATAGTTTTAGTGTACAGTAGTAACAAGAATTAAAGAATTCTATTATGAAGAATTTCTATATAAAAGTAATTGAGTTTTCTATATATTGCATAACTATAGAATATAACTACAATATAATAATAACAGAAATATATTAAATGTTAACAGAAATATATTAAATGTTAACAGAAATATATTAAATGTTAACAGAAATATATTAAATGTTAACAGAAATATATTAAATATTAACAGAAATATATTGCAAGTAAATTTTCCTAACTATTTCATTTTAATTGTTTCAGTGTCTTAATTAATAACTCTTCTGTTCTAGGAATTAGAGTTATTGAGTATTGGAGTTTCAATGATCCGGATGCTAAGGATGAGAAAAAAGTCCAACTGGATTTGGCACAAATGGAAGGACAATATTATAAACCTATTGGAGATGAAGTGTTTGAAATTTTGCACAGTAATTTAAGTGAATCTCAAAAGAAATTGCATATTTGCAATTGGTGCAGCAAAGTATTTTCAAGATCGGATAGTTTAAGAAGACACGAAAAGCATTATTGTAAGGGAGCAAAGAGCTACTCTCTAAATTTGAATCAGTAGAAATCTACTAAGTTCACAGCTAAAACTGAGCAACTAATTCAATTAGTAAATTTCAACTGATTATCGTTCTACTGTAAAATTAGTAAATTTTTCACTAATTTACAGTAGAATTTTACTATTTTTCAGTAGAATTTTACTATTATTCAGTAGATTTTTACTAAATGAATTAGTTGCCCAGTTTTAGTCGTGAAATCATTAGATTTCTACTGATTCAAATTTAGAGAGTACTAAGGATCATATTTTGGACAGGAAGCAGAAAATGCCGATTATTTGTCATCCATTGTTCAAAAGTGGAAGTGATCATATAAATTTGTGTAAATTCTTAATCCTACAGTGCTGCCGTGCACGACTGAAACGCCGTAATTTGGTTTTTTTCTTAGGTTATGTTACCCATTTTGTTTCGTCTATTATAATAAAATGGAGATCGAAATTTTGAAAAATTTGATCCACGGAAGATAGAAATATTTGTTTATTTTTACTTTAATGTGTTTTTTTCATAATTTCAATCTCTATTTTATTATAATAGACGAAATAAAATGGGTAACATAACCAGTTTCTTTTTAAAAATAATAATCCGATGTTCGTCATCCACACTTGAAAGTTCTCTAAAATGATTCCCAAACTTTCAAAGTGATAACTCTTTTAGTTTAAACGTATAAGTAGTTGCACAAAATCAAGTCGATAAATTGCAAATTGATAAACTTATCGACTTGATTTTGTGCCACTATTTCCGCTTGAACCAGAAGAGGTATCACTTCGAAACTTTCGAATATCTAAAATATCGTGAATATCGTGAATATCTAAAAAGAAACTTCAGGAGAAAAAGAAATGAAGTTAGATTCCTAAATTATCACCCCAGTTCATGGACATGACCTTAATTTGAGAAATTGACAAAAAGAACAAATTTCAGAAGTGTTGTTTGCAATTTGAAATCAAATATTTTTTTCCGTGAAGTACTTATGATCATTTTAATTTTTGATAAACTGTTTTTGATGTCCTAAGAATATGATCCGTGGGGTCAAGTTCGGAACGTTTTTAAAACATTTTGCGGACATTTTTTGTCCACTTTCCGAAAAAAGTTCAAAAAAAAAATACGTTCTTGGGACGTTTTTTAAGCAAGTACGCCCAATGGATGTTCACATCATTGTTTAAATTACAATGCTTCCTCTATAAGGAAGCAAAAAAACAGAAAAAGAAGAAGATGATAATAAAATCAGTGAGTTTGTGACTCCTGAATGAAATGAAAAAGTGAATGTATATAAGACGTAACCTTTAATCATTTTATGTATTATTAATTATTTTTACATTCTCATCAAGAATGAGAGTGTATTCAAAATGTGCGATTTTTGACTTTTTTTGCATTCAAAACCAAAAAATGAAATGACATTGAAGTCGAAATTTCGCGTTTAAGCTTCGTTCTATATGAATTAACAAAAATGGAGAAATTATAATTATATGAATGCACGGAAAAAAATTTTCTGTGAAAACTGCAACGCCGTTTTGTGGAACGTACAAATAAGTGTACTTTGTGATCTACACAAAGGTGGTTTGGGAAAAACACAAACTGGCTTGTGTCGATCCCAAGAAATTCAGCAATGCGCATGCGCTACGCGTTCTACATCGTGCCGTTGACATATGTATTGTCGCATATGCAGAAGTGGTTTGTGTATTTCCCAAACTCAGTTATTTGTGAAGATCAGAAGTTCCGTTTTGCAGATTGCGCAAGTAGTTTTAGTGAATTTCACAAAACATTTTTTTCCGTGTGTAAGCAAAAATACTGATAGTGGCATAATCATTATAATCTTAGAAGGGATTGTTGATTTGTTATTATTGTAAAATGTGTGCATTATTTTGCTGACTATGCGTAATTCTCATACATTTTGAATTTTATTACCCGTCGACTCTTGGCGAAACTTCTTTTAATGGAATTTATTCTACCCAAAAAAGGTATCAAAATAATTGTTAAGATATCAATTGCGAACACAAATACGTAATTTCATTGTTTCTCACGAAGAACAATGTTCATTGAGACAAAAGCACTTAATTTATTACATTTAAATCTAAAAACGGAATTAAAACACATTAAAATGTTCCAAAGCTTTGAATCTTCTCTACCCATTAAATAAGGCTGTTGCACATAATTTTTTTGCACATAAGGAAAGTTGCTATACCAAACTGTAAATTGCATAAATAATTTCTTCCATGCATGCACATGTATTTCATTAAAATTGACATTTTTTGAAATTCTAAATTTTTAACAAATCTTTTTGATAAATTATTAATTTATAAATTACACTTTCAGCAATTTTAGGAAATTGAGGCCTTATGTCTTAAATATATCAAAAATTCATACTTACAGTTATTATTAATTTTTGTAACATTAATCATTATATTTGTATTCCAAAAATCAAAATAAATAAAAGAATCTGCTAAAAGGTTGATATTGTTAATTTTCAATACAGTCAACTTTGTTTCCTCATAAAAATAGTTTTCACATGTTAACTCAAAAGTTAAACATATGGATCCAAACGTATGTACTTAAATTATACAATAATAAATTTAAATGTAATTAATCACTAGATTATTTTGTGTTATAGGAATAATTATTAAGTAACCTTCAAAATTCTTTGGAATCCTGCACTTTCGCAAAGCTTTTTTAAATTATACTAACAAAATATTTTTCACTTTGTTTCAGAATTAGAAAACCCCGAAGAATACAATGCATTGTGGATGTTAGAAAAAAATACGCAAAATCTAGAATTAAGTTCTAGATCTGACCCTCGGAAATCGTACAACTGGAAGGTAATTGTTGCCGAGCCAAATACGTCAACGTCATTTTCAACTGACAGTGGAAAATTCGTTCGAGTTCAACCGTCAGAGCATGTGTGTTCAGATTGTGGAAAGAAATATAAATGGCTAGACAGTTTAAAGAGACACAAACGAGTGGAATGTGGCAATAAACAAAAAAAATTTTCTTGTCACATGTGTGATCGGAAATTTAAATATCGATACGAAATGCGCAATCATATATCCCTACATCATGGCGTTACTCTGTAATATTGAAAAAGTGGATAATATATTTTTTTACTTAATCATATTTTTGAGTTAACATCAGCATTTATTGTAATTTAATATTGATACTACTTCTGTTTCTTCATCTGCATTTTGTCATTTATAGATATAGGTACAGTATGATATACGATTTTTTTTTACTTTTGTCGTAATATTTTGATTCAAAATTTAATCACTTTAGGATCTTATTTAAAAGTTATTTAAATCTGTTATTTTATTAAAAAATTGTTCGTCAAACGTATATATAATATTAAAAGTACGATCTAGTGTAAATTATGTTTATTGTAAATTGTACAAAGTTTAGATGTTTACACCCAGAGAAAAGATTTATTTGAATTCAATATAATTTATTTAAAACAAATAACCGTATGTTTGTCTCAGAACCAATTAAATTGTTTATTTGTTTTAAATAAATGTTTTATTTGGCAGAAATAAAATTTGTATTTCAATGAAATAAATTTTTATTTGAATCAAATAAAATTTATTTGTAACAAATAAATAAGTTAGTTGGTTCTGAGACAAATATACCATTTCTCTGGGAATATTTTATTAATTTCTTAATTTACCGAACTTATTAAGTAGATCATATTGATCAGACGTAAATTTATTTTATACCAATTATTGTAAGATTTTAATGTGAGTTAATAATATGTAACCATGTCATTTATTATTTTGTTGTTGAAAAGCAATAAAATGAATTATTATTTCAATTACATTAAATTTCGTTAACTTGCTTGAAAGTTGTTTTTAAAGTTCATAGAAAAATACATGTTTTCCTATATAGTGCTTTGTGGTGACTGGTTCTTATACATTTGTGTTCGTTCAGCGTAATGTGATGTCCTAGTTGGCTCTTGAGTATAGACAGTACTGAGTATAGAGTCATACGTGTTTATCTTTTAAATTGTGAATGAATTGTAAATTCATTGACACTGAATGAATAAAAACAACTAATGAGAGGAAAAGTATAAATATTTCGTTGAAAGAAAAGAGACAAAAACAACACTAACAAAATATGCTTTTTTTCTTTCAGGTCAAAGTTTTCCTTCAAATTGGGCAATTAATAACTACTATCAATATCAAACAATGTATCTTCAAATGATCACTAAAAATCGTAGAACCGAGGCTGTTATTTCTGGAATGATTAAAGATCAGATTAAAAAAGATGTTCAAGAGACGAAACAGAAAAGCAACGAAACCACAATTTTAGAACAGAAAACATCAAAAACCACAACTCCGCCCTCTTCCACAACTCAAAATTGTGTCGTTTTGAATAATACGGATAATATTGGTTATTCTTGTCCGCGATGTGGCAACAAGTACACGAGAACTCACTCCTTGAACAGACATGTTAATTTCGAATGCGGGATTGAACCGAAATTTCAGTGCCCAATTTGCCACAAAAAGTCCAAGCACAAACACAATCTTTTGATTCATATGAGAACACATAAAAAAAAATGAGATTTAACCATTTTTGGACTTTTTTAAGTGAACGTTTATTCATTAGTCAATGAAACTTGAGCATTTTTCCTTTTGTTATAATTTTCATACTTGCAATACGAAAATAATCGAAAAATTTGCAAGTGAAAAATTATATTCAAAAGTACATCATTTTTATTTTTATTTTTTTTAATTGATGAATTTTTTTTTGTTTTTTATTTATTATTTTTTTTGTCAAGTTCATTGCCTGAATGAAAGAAGAAATCCTTGATGGTAATAAAGTGAAAACTGTGATTTAAATATTTAAAATAACTGAATATTTAAATATTCAATATATGAGAATGTTCAACAAGAACTTGAAAACAATTTTATTGTTTATTATTATTTCAATTATTCTTGAAACAATTCTTGAACAAAAAGATACATATTTCAATTTCAACACATTTATTTTTTATAAAAATACTTATCTAGAGAGAATTATTGTATATTATTTCAAGTTATGAAATAATGTAAAACAAAACGAGAAATTGTCTACCAGTTATATAGTTTCATAAATGATTTATACACGTTTTTATGTAAATAAATATCATTTATAAAGCCTTAATTACTGGATAGTACAAACAGGCAAATTAATATATTTAATTATATGAATAAGTTAATTGTATAAATTAATATATTTAATTATATGAATGAGTTAATTGCATAAATTAATATATTTAATGATTTAAAATGTGTTACCAAAGACATAAAGAACTTTCGAAAAATGAATTCTTATGAACATGGACTGGTGTTTTCAATATGTGATAAAATTATAATCGTTTGCAATCTGAAAGAATATTTTTTAAGAAACAAAAAATTTTTAAATAAAGGTCTTGTCAAAGTTTTGATATATTTTATATATACCGACTTTCATACAAAAAGTAGGACAACTTTGGCATTTTCTTTATTTCAAAAGTAATAAACTGCAACGAGAAAAAAGTTTCTTTGATTCAAACATGTAATAGTCAACCAAAAATTATGTTTCATTTAAACATATTGTACGACTGAAACATAAAAGAAGGCTTCCTCTGAAGAAGCAAAATGATAGTGTTTTTCAATACGCAAACACTATCACTATTTTGAACAAACTTTTGATTAATAATATTCAAGTTTACGTGCTAAAAAACATGTTTAGTAAATTTAACAAAAAAAGATGCTTGTATTAGTTTCTGATTATCCTAAACATGTAGTCTATTCTTTTTTTAAAAAAGGATAGATTTTGTTTTCCTTTAAATTAAAAATTAAAGTGGATAGATATTAAATTGTTCGTCACAATGACAATATTAAATAGTAACTTTGCCACCATTCTGTTAAAAAGTACATAACAGAAGAAAGAAAATGTTACCATAATTTAATTATTTTGTCTTATATTTCTTGCATAACATAAAATAGATTATAAGACATTTTTGTTATTATATTTTGTACTCATGTACTTAATAAAACTGTTTATTATTAAAGTTTTGAATATTGATAAAAAACAAGGAAAATCCATTTCTCTATTGCTTAGGTGTAAAACTTTATATAGTATTATTTTGAATGTAAATTTTTGTAAGTACGTTTCTTTTTACAAATTGTCAGTGCTATTAATGTTTGAACGTTTTGAAAAATTAAGTAATGATTAAAAAATTCTGTTACAGCATGAATGATTGTCTCCGAACGTTTTTATTTTTATCATTTTGTACGTATCTAACTATACTGCTTTGAATAATAATGTCGTAAATGATGATTTCGAATATCTTTTTTAACAGAAATCATTTTTAAATGTTTCAGTGTGGAAGAAACCCAGAGAAGCAGAAGAGGGTCCACCTTATTTGTGCCCAAGATGTAACAGATCTTATACCCATAAATGCAATTTAAAAAGACACTTGCGTCTCGAGTGTTCTGTGCCACCAAGATTTCAATGTAGCAGTTGTAAAAAACGTTTTAAGCACAGGCATCATTTGCGGGATCATGAAAGAACTCATTTTTATACAGAATGCAACTTTTTGACGCAAACTTAATCCTGTTTCCTTTAACTTACATTTTAAAAGGTCTTGAGTGCTTTATGTACCTGTTGCTCATTAATTCAATTGTTTGTAAACAATTGTTTTTTGGTTACCTAAGTTTTTAAAACAGTCATTCGGATTAATGAAAAATAATTAATTTAACAAGTTTATTTTAGAATGCAGATTTATTGCAATTGAATGCTCTTAAGGAGTTGAAGTGACAGAAAGTAGATAATTAATTCAAAACGTTATTGAAAATAGTCCTAAAATAATTATGTATATAATTATTCTATAACTATTCTTGTCTCGGGACTATATTTCCTTAAATTATGAATTAAATTATGAATAATATGAATATCATTATAATGAATAAATATTTTTGAGTGAAACATTGAATATTCTCAATTAAAGAATAACTTTCATCGAATTAGGAATGCATAATCATTCTTTAATCGAGAATATGAATCGAGCTCTCATTTTTCAAATAAATTATTCTTTATTTTTTCGATCCGATTTTCGATTTTTTTATTTTAGATTTGATCAATTATGTTATTTTCACGTATATTAAACCAATTCAAAAGTTTTTTTCATTTACAACTTGTAAAAGCAACCAAAATTTATAAATTTATAAATTATAGATTTATAAATTTATAAACAATTTTGGTTATGAATAAATGAAATTTCTAAATATCCTTAGTTAGGATGACAAATGGTTTTAGTTTCTATAAGTGCATTTTTAGTTTATGAAAAATATTTGATATATTGATGTATGTATATATAGTTTTTAATGTAAAAACGAAAAAAATCATTTATTAGCTATGTATTTGTGTATTTGAAGCCAAAGATAAGTCGGGCCATATGTGTATAAATCAAGTAATCATGAATATTTTTGTATACATTAATGTTCAGTGAAAAATATATTAAAATATTTTCTTTGTGAATAATATTATAAACATTGGAATGTGCCAAATTAAAATAGATTGTAAGATACAGTGAAAAAAAAACCACTATTTATTTTACGCTCGATTTTACGCAATTGTCTCCATTCAGCAGTTTTCAAAACATAAGTTATTTATCTTATGTGTGAATAAATCTAAATAAATAAAATGTATAAATAAATAATTCTAAATTTGTGTAAATTATTGTACTGTTACAATTTATTATGATGTTTGATAGTATTACGATGATGATGTTAGTAGTAATACTTTTTCAATAAAGAAACAATAATAATAAAAATAATAATAACAACAATAATAATAATACATAATAATAATAATAATAATAATAATAATAATAACAATAATAATACATTATAATAATAATAATAATAATACATAATAACAATAACAATAATAGGGTCAGCCGGGGTAAATCCGAACGCTAATTATTTCAGCTTAATTAAAATTTTAAAAAATAAGTTAGACATGAGAATTTTTACCTCAGATCCTC